>LPNX010231832.1:839116-910811 GCA_001517045.1 Pseudotsuga menziesii | reverse complement strand
TTTCGCTGCCAGTTTGCAAAATCTACCATGTAACACATAATTCTCTACACATACATAGGTTTTTTATTTGCTGAATGAAACTTTAATGATTTAAGGTATATAAAGGCATGATAAAGGCTAAAAAACAATCATAAAACTCAAAGCAAACTGGAAATTAAAACAAGACAAACCAATGCCAAGCAAAAATTAAAAAAAAATAAACACTAGGACAACCCTAGAGATAACAGATACTTTAAAGTTTAAAGTGACCAAGGAATTGTTAGCAGAAGCTGCAAGGATTTTAGATGAGGGTGAATACTGGTTTAAAAAAGTGCCTTTCACGTTTGATACAAAGAAGTACTTACTTGCATATGTAGTAGCAGATTGGGGAAAGGGAGTACCTATTCATAATTTTAAACCAGAATGGATAGAGCCCATCAAAATCCTACAAAGTTATATTACCTGTGAAGGGAGATTTGCTTTTGTTTTCAAGTATCATTTTAGGTTCTTACAACATCTTAGTCATGAAGCCAAAATGAATCTTCCATTCTTCTTTTTGAAAATCTTACAAAAGATGTCTAGCAGGGTGAAGGAACATCAGGATCACACCAAACAATCTGTGTTTCATCATGGACTTATAAAACTAGTCATAAGCACTGTACTTCAGAAAAGGGAGAAGACATGGGATTATTTCTTGCTTTGGTCTAGTTTTCAAATAGAAAAGGAAGAGTAGTCTCAGAAGAGACATTTGAACAAAGGTCAGAATTTGGTCAAGAAGCTTAAAAAGAGTCACACTCAAGAATGAAGAACATAGTGGACCTGGAAAATCTATGAATCTAGAAGAGGAAAATATTGAAATTGAACAGAAAATCAATATTGAGGAAAACAAAGTTGCAAATTCAGAAGTGAAAGAAATGGAGCCTGTAGAAGATGCTTCTTCTGAAGAACTGAACCGAATTGTAAATGAAGATGTGAAGGAACGAGAACAAGTCCCTATTACAGTACTCTCTGAAGAAGAGGAATGATCTTTATCTGATGAAGCTAGGGTTCATACCATTGATGAAGCTAGGGTTCATTCTAAACAGGAGATACATACCCATTCTGAAGAAGAGACAATATCACAAAGGAATAAAATGAAGGTGGTCGAACTAGCTTCTATTACACATCAAGGGAAAGTTTAAAAATGCTAGGAGAGATCGTAACAGCTTGGAGGCCCAAGAAAAGGACAAAGAACAAACTCAAATTAAATATGAAGAAGCTGTTAAACCCTAGACTAGATGAAAAGAAGATTACTGTAATTGAAGACTCTTCTTGTCAGGAAGAGTTAGAAGACAGTAAAGATCAAAATAAAAGGGTTATGAAGGGTAAAAATCAAATAGTTTCAGAAAATAAACCAGTGTTCACTGAAACCAAGATCTCAGAAATATTCATGGAGGTTCGAAAGAAGATGATTTTAGAACAACATCAAAATGATTTAAAGAGCTCTAGTGTAGAGAAAGGAGAAGATGCTGAGAAATCAACTCAGTGCAGTATTAAAGTTGAGGAGCATTCAAAAATTCCTGTGACCTTGACAGAGCATATGAAGGAGGATGAAGAAATATTCAAGAAGCTGAAAATCCCATGGATGCCAGAAGGGATGCATTCAGTATTAGAAGGTAAATGCATTGATTCTGAAAATGAAAATATGCAAAGGTGTATTAAACAAGACAAACATCAAATTGGATACATGCATGAAACCAATGAAGGATTAGTGACTGCAAATAGAATACTTAGAGAAGACTTGGAAGAAGTAAATAGTCACCATCAGGAATTGATTTTAGTTTCTAAAGAGGCTCTTTAAAGAAAAAGACAGAAAAAGAACCAATTTAAAGAACTAAAACAAACTATTCATGAGCTGACACAGTAGAATGAAGAGTTGATAAGAAGAGTTAAAGATTTGGAGGCAGATCACCAGAAAGCCAGAAGGAAGACCCAGGCTTTAGAAGGAATTTCTCTTTTAGCAGAGACAACAAAAGACTTGTAAAGTACTTTAAGAAAAATAGTTATTGGTTAGTTTGTGAAAGTTATTTTATTTTTGTATAATGATAGTCTTATTGAACAATTTGAGAGATGGCCTAAAGGTAGTTGTTCAGTTATATAACTAGTTTTTGAAGAAAACAAGATAAATGTAAGTCTGGGGAAGGACCAAGGGTTCGATTTTTGTTACAAGGGGAGGCTATCAAGCTGTGGTTTATGAAGCTAAGTATAAAGCTCGTATGTATTTTTGATGACTGAAGTATGAAATATATACAACTATAATCCCTATTTAGAATATTGACTGGTTTCATTTTTTATTTGTGTTAACCATTCAGTTAATCTACTCATTTCTTGTTTAAGGTTATTATGCATGAAGTGCTTGTTAACTGTGGGTGGAATTTAGTGCTATGATTATTGTGTTGGTTTATGTTTGATATGTTATGCATCTTAGTCCATTGAAATTTCATGATTTAGTGTTTGCTTTAGCTTTGTGGAGTTTTTTCCCTCCTGTCTACAAACTGTACAACCAAAACCCTAAAATACCTTTTTACTTAATTTTGTTTATTGAGATTGTGTTGGCTTGTTCTTTCGTAGTCTAAGAAATTTTTTTGGCACTAACATCTTTGGCGCCATTGCTAGGGATGAAGCTGAAAGACTATTTTCCCTGGGATAATCATCAATTCACTGGTTTTGAGAGGTGATTAAACCAACAAATTCTAGAAGACTACTTTTCACCAAATATTTCATAGTGGCTACTAAAGGAGTTGGAACAAGAAGTAGACCTAGTTCACCTTTACAACTGGGTGTCACAGACCCAGAACAGATTTTGAAAATAGCTAGGAAAATCAAAAGGACTCAATCATTACCAGCCCTTTGTAACCTTGATCAACTAGACATAGCATCACCTTTCTCTGTTCTAAAGCAAGAACAAGATTAATCTTGGTTGAAACCTACAATCCCTGTTAGTAATTTTCAGGTTTTTACTGATCCTCAATATTTAAAGAAAGCAAAGACCTCATCTGCTAGACGAATCCCTTTATTTCATCTCAAAGTTGGCAAGACTCCTTTTCAACCAAGTCCTAGTAAGGTTATTCCTCCATATAAATCAGTCGATTTAAACATGGTAGCTCAAAATCAACCATTAGACATGATGGACCGAATGGTGGTAGCTAGGTATGCACCTCTAGTTTTTCCTCAGCCTTTGAATGCACTTCCTGGTGGAGATTACCAAAAAAACCTACCTAGGTTTAATGGACAAGGTAAGACTACAGCTAAGGAACATTGGGATGCATTTCTCAGCTATGCTGATAATCAGAATATAGAGGCAAAGGATGTGTGGATGACGATGTTCATTCATAGTCTAGATGGAGAGGTTAGAAAATGGTTCAGAGAGTTACCAACAAACTCTATTACTATAATAGAAGAGCTTCAGGATTGTTTCATGAGACAGTGGGGTGATACTAAGGATCACACATATTACATTACAGAGTTTGGATCCCTTAGAAGAAAGAAGGATGAGACTATAGTTGATTTCTCGAAGAGGTTCAATAAAATGTATGGCAGAATTCCTATAGAAATTAAACCTTCAGAAACGTTTGCAAAACTTACTTATGCCAATGCTTTTGATCATGAGCTTTCCCTACTCTTGAGAGAAAGATTACCTGTCACTTTACTTAACATGTAGGAGTCAGCATTAGATGTGGAGTCAAATATACTTGCTGCTAATGGACTGAAGGGAAATTCAACTCATCAATAGATATATGACAGGAAAGGTAAGAAAGAGGTAGCTCCAGGGGTTTCAACATCCCACTCTGCAGAAGGTAAAATTGATGAGATGGCCAAGCTAGTAAAAATCCTAACAACAAAACTAAACAAGTTGGAATTAGAGAAAAATTCAAATAAAACTATCCAAGATGGAAATAGAAACCCTAATAATCCGAATCAATTCAGGAGACAGTTTGCACCTCATTTCATTCCAAGAGAAAGAGGAAGCAATGATGTACAACAAGAAAGGAGGGAAGCTGAGGATCAAAAGGTGCCACCACCACTTCAGAATAATGTAAATGATGAAGGAAAACTGGAAGAGGAAGAGTTCTTTGAGGATCCAGATTAGAATATGAATTATTTTGGGTAACAGTTGACTAAAGGTTTTGTGTATGAAGAAGATTTTTTAAACTTAGATTATTATGATGCAGATGTGTTTAAAACAAAAAATGATTTGAATCTTGAAGTGACTGCTGTAACTGTTGATACATATCAGACTGATCCAAAAAAAAACCTTAAATTTAAGATCAGGGCCAAAACAAGTGGTTCAAAATCCTAAGAAAAAGGTAGTTTTTCCTCCTAAACAGCAGTCTGATCCAGTATTAGAAAAAAAAAAAAATCAGGATGAATAAAAGAAGATTATTGAAGTTGAAGAGGTGAATAAAAGTATGCAAAATTTCAATCTTGAAAATGAATTATGCAAAATCAAGATCCCTCTGCCTTTTACTGAGTTAATGAAGAAACCTTCTTACAAAAATTCAATTTTGAAAATGATTGGTTCAGCAAAGAGTCAACTTCCCTCTGACACAGTGAATTTACAAGAGGAAAGTCCTAAAAATTTTATTGGGTCAGCTTTGGCAGAAAAAACTAAAAATGAGGCAAGTGCATCTCCTCTTTTTTACATTACACTAACCATTCATGAGAAGATGATACATAATTGCCTTTTGCATTCAGGGGAATCTCATAACCTAATGCCAAAAGATGTCATGGAGGCTTTAGGTTTGAGCATAACAAAACCTTATCATGACTTGTATGCTTTTTATTCACGAGCTGTAAAATGTTTAGGAGTGATAAAGGATATGGTGGTTAGTTTAGCTCAGCTACCAATGAAGAGTGTAATTATGGATGTTGTAGTGGTAGACATTACACCTAAGTTTGGATTGATCCTCTCTAGATCTTGGGCTAAGAAGGTTGGTGGAACTTTACAGATGGAATTAACCTATGAAACCATTCCTATATTTGGAGGTAAAAACAAAAGGTTGTATAGAGAGTTACAATTTGTTTATATTATGACCGATGACAAAAATCCTACAAATCATCCATTATATGCTGTTGAAAAGGATTTGGGTACTTGTATGTTGAATTTTAGTGAGGATAATGATGATGCTGGTTTATTAAAGGTTGAAAAAGAAAAATCAGTCACATGCACTAGGGAACAAGAGGATGAACTTTGGCAAATGTATTTTGATGGATCATCATCCAAAGAAGGTGCTGGAGCAGGAATTCTTCTGATATCTCCTGGTGGTGAAGCGGTAAGACTAATGTACAAGTTAGAATTTACTACCACTAATAATACAACAGAGTATGAGGCTTTGTTTTTAGGTTTTAAAGCTGCAAACTATTTAGGTATTTAGCAAATTTCTGTATATGGCGACTCCGAGTTAGTTGTTCAGCAAGTAAGGAATAACTATCAAGTAAAACAAGATCTGCTGAAAGTTTGCCGAAATGAAGTATGGGACATGATAGACAACTTATTTGTGGATTTTAATATCAGTTATATTCCTAGGGACCATAACCAAACTGCTGATTCTCTTGCCGTAGCAGCCACACATTTCAGGATTCCTAAGACAACACAGCTGAACTATCCTATTGAGGTTAGGTACAGACCTTCTGTGCCTGATATTGTAAATCGATGGAGAGTTTTTGAAGATGATATTGAGATAAAAAGGTTTTTGGAGTTGACAGGTGAGTTTTCCAATTCCTTAATTGATCAAGATGATGAAATTGAAGATTCTGAAGGTTTTGTAGAAAATGAGATTGCAAGTCACAAAATCATTGAGCTAAAAGGTAATTTCATTCGTAAGGGTTTGGTACCTTTGGAGAGGATATTTTCGAAGGATGCTACTCCTTTAAAACCAGTTATGCAGTCTTCAGAAGAAAATGTGATGGACTGCAAAATTGTAACTAAGGAACATCCCAGGATGGTGAAGATCTCAAAGGAACTCACAACAGAACAAAGAAACAAGTACATCAATCTATTAAAGGAGTATGTTGATGTTTTTGCATGGTCATACGAAGATTTGAAAACATATGATACTGGAATTGTACAGCATAAAGTGCCTTTAAAACCAAATGTTAAACCTTTCAGATAGAAATTAAGGAGGATAAATCTAACTTTGTTTCCTATTATAGACAAGGAGGTGAAAAAGTTATTAGATGCTAAGATTATTGTTCCCCTTCGGTATTCTTCATGGGTTGCCAATTTAGTACCTGTTAGAAAAAAGAATGGTGAAATCAGATTGTGTGTTGATTTTTGAAATCTAAATAGATCTTCTTTAAAGGACAATTATCCTTTGCCAAAGATTGAAGAAATATTGCAGAAGGTGGTTGGTGCACAAAGAATTTCAATGGTAGATGGTTTTTTCGAGTATAATCGAATTGCAATGCACCCTGATGATAGAGAAAAGAAAGCTTTTACTACACCTTTGGGTACTTTCATGTACAACAAAATGCCTTTTGGATTAATGAATGCTGGAGCTACTTTTCAAAGGGCTATGGACATAGCCTTTGTGGGAGAAAGAATAAATTTGTAGTAGTCTATTTAGATGATATTACAGTTTTCTCACAATTTGATGAGGAGCACCTAAAACACTTGAAACAAACTTTCCTGAAATGCAGAAAATATGGTTTGTCTCTCAATCCAAAAAAATCACATTTTGATGTACAAGAAGGTAAGTTATTAGGCCATTTAGTTTCAGCTGATGGCATAAGAATTGATCCGGAAAGGGTGAAAGCAATTATGAAAATTAGTCTACCAAGAAGTAAGAAGGATGTACAATATTTTATTGGAAAGATAAATTTTTTGCATTGGTTCATACCAAATTTTGCTGAAACCATCAAACAGATTACAGCCATGTTAAAGAAATATCGGGAGGTCAAGTGGACTGCAAAAGCAAAAAACTCATTTGAAAATATTAAGATGGCTCTTACGGAAGCACCAGTATTAGTAAGTCCTGATTTTACAAAGGAATTTTTAACTTTTTCTTTTGCATCTGAGGATACATTGGCTGCTTTTTTATTACAAAAGAATACGGATGGTATTGAACAACCAATTTCATTTTTCAGCAAGACTCTCAGAGACTCGGAGCTAAAATACAACACTTTAGAGAAGTAGGCTTACTCATTGGTAAAAGCATTGAAGTTTTCCAGAATTTATGTTTTGCATTCCAAGATTATTGCTTATGTTCCTAATGCTGCCATTAAGGATGTTTTGACTCAACCTAACAGCGAGGGGGAAAGGGGGAAGTGGATAGCAAAAATAATGGAATATGATGTGGACATTAGACCTACAAAGCTAGTAAAGGGACAAGGTTTAGATAAATTGCTAGCTGATTCAAATTGCCAAGCTTTAGGTCTACATCTCATGGCAGAACAACCAGCACAGGAAGAAATTCAAGTAGAGCAGGAGAAAGAAAATATTATGGACCACTATGTAGAATCCACATGGTATGCAGATATTGTACACTTTATTTTGTATTTGCAATGTCCAGAACATTTAGACAAGAAAGATGCTAGGTCTTTGGAGTTGAGAAATACTAAATATTGTTTGATAGAACAACAGCTATTTTGGAAAGATCCAGGAGGTATTTTGCTTAGATGTTTGGATAAACCAGAAATTGAAGGAGTAATATTTGAATCCCATGAAGGTGCTTGTGGGGGACATAAGTATTGGAAGGAAACAACATATAAATTTCTAAGATCTAGATACTTTTGGCCCTCTTTATTTTCTGATGTATATCAATAGGTAAGAGCATGTATCCCTTGTCAGAAGTTTGCTGGTAAACGAAAGTTGTTGTCATTACCATTAAAATCAATTGCAGTTAATGCCCCTTCTCAACAATGGGGTTTGGACTTCATAGGAGAGATAAATCCATCTTCTTCAGGGCAGCATAAGTGGATTTTGACTGCTACAGATTTCTTTACTAAATGGGTAGAAGTTATTCCCACAAGAAATGTAACAGACAAGGCAATCAGAGATTTTATTGAAGAAAATATTCTTAGTAGATTTGTATGTCCTCAAAAATTATTGACTGATAATGCTAAAGCTTTTAAAGCTAAGGCTAGGGTGGCATTTTTTGAAAAGAATGGGATTATGTTGAAACACTCAACACCTTATTATCCTCAGGGAAATGGGTTAGCTGAGTCATATAATAAGAATATTATTCAGAGTATCAGGAAGTTATTGAAGTAGAATAAATGATCATGGGATTCAATGATAAAATATGCATTATGGGAAGACAGAATAATAGTTAAAAAAGGAATTGGAACTTCTCCTTTCCAATTAGTATATGGTATTGATGTAGTTTTTCCTGTCCAATTGGGTATCCTAGTGATGAATTTTTTTCAAGATTATCAGGAAGAACCTAGTGATATACAAAGAAGAATTTATGCACTGATAGAGTTATAGCAGAAATGGGAAACAGTGGAAGAAAAGGCTCAGCTATACAGGTCAAAGATCAAAGAAAGATTTGATAGAAAGATCAAAGAGAACACTTTTTTAGTGGGAGATATGGTTTTGAGATGGGATGCTAGGAAGGAGAAGAAAGGAAAGCATGGCAAGCTTGATAATCTATTGTTTGGCCCTTTCATAGTATCAAAATTTCTGGAGAATAATACTTTTGCATTACAGAATGTGGATGGTGACGAATTGTCTAATCTAGTTAATGGACATTTCCTCAAGCCTTTTTACATTTTTTGAGATGGATACTGGACTTTCATTGTATATACCTGTGTGAATAACAGAATAAGGACTCCATGACCCAATGCAAATTTTGCAGACTAGCAGGAGGCAGCACAGAAGGCATTGATCTACATGTTCTTGAATCCTCACAGGGAGGACTTCATCCCACAGCAGGAGCCAGTTGTTAGAGCCTGTTTTTGTTTTTCATTTTAAATGCATTTGTTTATGTTTTGAAACTTGGTTTTGTTCATTTCTCCTAGAAAATTTTGTTTCTTAGGATAGTTTGAATCTTTTATCTTTTATCTTTGTGATTATATTATTTCTTAGTTTTATTTTTCAATTTTGATTTTATTCATCAAATTTCACAGTTAGGAGGCTTATGGAATGTTTTTAAGAATTAAAAAGGTCCTACAAATATCATAAAGTTTTGATCTAGATCATTTTACCAAAGTTAAACCATTGCTAGTTTTTATATTTTTGAAAATCATTAAAGAAAACTTTCTTGTAGCACAAGCTTGGAAAAATTACACACATGCGCTACAAGAAAATCACGTAGTTCAAAAATCATCATTTATTGTTCAATTTTTAAAAAAATTCTCACACATGAGAGGTCATTCATACTTGGTTGATGGATTTGATACGTGTTTCCTCTAGAATGATCATTATTACAGGTGTTGATACTTCAAGAAAATCGTCATAAGGGCGAGTTGTAGTGGTATGTTGCAGAGTGATGGAATAATAATGATCAAACATGATGAGACAAATTCGCCTTGAATTTCGTATCCCATGAAGTGCATGAGGAGCAGATGAAGTTCGTGGTGAAAAATCAACAGTGTGTAATCAAATTTTGAAATAGGGCGCAAAAATAGGGCTTTGAGGAACGGTCGTTTGGAGTCATCATAGTGGTTAGAGAAGATTGAGGAATGTAATTGGACACCTGACAGTCAAGAAAACATGATTCCAGCACCTGGATTCATCACTTTGATAGGTAGGCTGCAAATTGTTACCAAAGCTTATGAATTTGGGTTTTTTCTAAGTAGAGGACTACTGACAGAATTGAATGAAGATTATTAGTTTATAAACCTAATTCATACTAAATGACGAATTCTCTGTCAATGGAATTAAAGCATTTATCAGTTTAAACGAGAGAGTTCAGTTTGGGGTTTTAGGTTTCTCAATAGAGTATTGTCTGTCAGTTTGTCAAGACTTGAATAGGTCTAGAGTTTGTTTTACTGATAGAAGCAATTTGACCATCGTTCAAAATGAAAAGAAGTGGTAAAACAAATAAAGCTGAAGCCACAGACATGAGTTGGGTTCATACTTTTCTATAATGTGCCAAATTGTTTTAAGAGGTAGGATGGTTAGGGTTTTCTGAAAGAATTGAGTGATATAATTCAAAAGTCTCTTATAAATTTTCTCAATGTTTAGATAAGGATATGGTGACCTTTGATACTTTAAAGTACTTTAAACTGACCAGGGAATTGTTAGTGGAAGCTACAGGGATTTTAGATGAGGGTGAATACTGGTTTAAAAGAGTTCCTTTCACCTTTGATACAAAGAAGTACTTACTTGTAGATGCAGTAGAAGATTGGGGAAAGGGAGTACCTATTCAAAATTTTAAACCAGAATGGATAGAGCCCATCAAAATCATACAAAGTTATATTACCTATGAAGGGAGATTTACTTTTGTTTTCAAGTATCATTTTAGGTTCTTACAACATCTCAATCATGAAGCCAAAATGAATCTTCCATTCTTCTTTTTGAAAAGCTTACAAAATATGTCTAGCAGTGTCAAGGAACATCGGGATCACACCAAACAATCTGCGTTTCATCATGGACTTATAAAACTAGTCATAAGCACTGTACTTCAGAAAAGGCAGAAGACATGGGATTATTTCCTTGTTTTGGTTTGGTTTTCAAATAAAAAAGGAAGAGCAGTCTAAGAAGAGACATTTGAACAAAGGTCAGAATTTGGTCAAGAAGCTTAAAAAGAGAGTCACACTCAAGAATGAAGAACATAGTGAACCTGGAAAATATATGAATCTAGAAGAGGAAAATATTTAAATTGAACAACAAATCAATATTGAGGAAAACAAAGTTGCAAATTCAGAAGTGAAAGAAATGGAGTCTATAGAAGATGCGTATCCTGAAGAACTGAACTAAATTCTAAATGAAGACGTGAAGGAACAGGAACAAGTCCCTATTACAGCACTCTCTGAAGAAGAGGAAAGATCTTTATATGATGAAGCTAGGGTTCATACCACTGATGAAGCTAGGGTTCATTCTAAACAAGAGATACATACCCATTCTGAAGAAGAGACAATATCACAAAGGAAGAAAATCAAGGTGGTAGAACTAGCTTCTATTACACATCAAGGGAAAGTTTTAAAATTTTAGGAGAGATTGGAATAACTGGGAAGCCCAAGACAAGGCCAAAGAACAAACTCAGATTAAATATGAAGAAGCTGTTAAACCCTAGACTAGTTGAAAAGAATATTACACTAATTGAAGACTCTTCTTCTCAGGAAGAGTTAGAATACAGTAAAGATCAAAATAAAAAGGTTATGAAGGGTAAAAAACAAACAGTTTCAGAAAATAAAGCAGTGTTCACTGAAACCAAGATCTCAGAAATATTCATGGAGGTTCGAAAGAAGATGATTTTAGAGCATCATCAAAATGATTTAAAGAGCTCTGGTGTAGGGAAAGGAGAAGTTGCTGAGAAATCAACCCAGTGCAGTATTAAAGTTGAAGAGCATTCAGAAATTCATGTGACCTTGACAGAGCATATGAAGGAGGATGAAGAAATATTCAAGAAGCTGAAAATCCCATGGATGCCAGAAGGGATACATCCAATATTAGAAGGTAAATGCGTTGATTTTGAAAATGAAAATATACAAAGGACTATTAAACAATACAAACATCAAATTGAGTACATGCATGAAACCAATGAAGGATTGGTGACTACGAATAGAATACTTAGAGAAGACTTGGAAGAAGTAAATAGTCACTATCAGGAATTGATTTTAGTTTCTAAAGAGGCTCTTAAAAGAAAAAGACAGACAGAGAACTAGTTTACAGAACTAAAAAAAAATATTCAGGATTTGACATAGTAGAATGAAGAGTTGACAAGAAGAGTTAAGTATTTGGAAGCAGAACACCAGAAAGCCAGAAGGAAGACCCTGGCTTTAGAAGGAATTGCTCTTTTAGCAAAGGCAACAAAAGACTTATAAAGCACTTTAAGAAAAGTAGTTATTAGTTAGTTTGTGAAAGTTATTTTATTTTTGTATAATGATAGTCTTATTGAACAATTCGAGAGATGACCTAAAGGTAGTTGTTCGGTTATATAACTTTTTTTGAAGAAAACAAGATAAATGTAAGTCTGGGAAAGGACCAAGGGTTCGATTTTTGTTGCAAGGGGATGTTATCAAGTTGTGGTTTATGAAGCTAAGTATAAAGCTCTTATGTATTTTTGATGACTAATTTATGAAATATATACAACTATATTAATCCCTATTTAGACTATTGACTGGTTTCATTTCTGATTTGTGTTAATCATTCAGTTAATATACTCATTTCTTGTTTAAGGTTATTATGCATGAAGTGCTTGTTACCTATGGGTGGAACTCAGCGTTGTGATTATTGTGTTGGTTTATGTTTGATATGTTATGCAGTTCATGATTCATTGTTTGCTTTAGCTTTGTGGAGTTTCTACCATCTTGTCTACAAATTGTACAACCAAAACCCTAAAATACCTTTGTACTTAATTGTGTTTATTGAGATTGTGTTGTCTTGTTCTTTCGTAGTCTGAGAACAATTTCTGGCACTAACATATTTGGCACCATTGATGGGGACAAAGCTGAAAGCCTATTTTCCCTGGAATACTCATCATTTCACTGGTTTTGAGAGGTGAACTTAAACCAGCAAATTCTAGAAGACTACTTTTCACCAAATATTTCACAGTGGCTACTAAAGAAGTTGGAACAAGAAGTAGACCTAGTTCACCTTTACAACTGGGTGTCACAGACCCATAACATATTTTGAAAATAGCTACGAAAATCAAAAGGACTCAATCATTACCAGCCCTTTGTAACCCTGATCAACTAGACATATCATCACCTTTCTCTGTTCTAAAGGAAGAACAAGATTCATCTTGGTTGAAACCTACATTCTCTGTTAGTAATTTTTAGGTTTTTACTGATCCTCAATCTTTCAAGAAATCAAAGACCTCAGCTCCTGGAAGAATCCCTTTCTTTCATCTCAAAGTTGGCAAGAATCCTTTTCAACCAAGTCCTAGTAAGGTTATTTCTAAATCTAAATCAGTCAATTTAAACATGTCAGCTCAAATTCAACCATTAGACATGATGGACCGAACGCTGGCAGCTAGGTATGCACTTCCTGGTGGAGATTACCAAAAATGCCTACCTAGGTTTAATGGACTAGGTGAGACTACAGTTGAGGAACATTGGGATGCATTTATTAGCTATGCTGATAACCAAAATATAGAGGAAAAGGATGTGTGGATGAGGATGTTCGTTCAGAGTCTAGATGGAGAGGTCAGAAAATGGTTCAGAGAATTACCAGCAAACTCTATTACTATAATAGAGGAGCTTCAGGATCTTTTCATGAGACAGTGGGGTGATACCAAAGATAACACATATTACATTAAAGAGTTTGGAGCCCTTAGAAGAAACAAGGATGAGACTATAGATTTTTAGAATAATCAACCCATAGTTTACCCACTTAGACATTAATTCATTTATTTTTGTCTTATTTGCCTAGTTCATGTGTCCCACCTTGTGCAAGTTGCTAGTTTCCTATCCATAGAGGTCAAACTTGCCATATTTGACTCATGTAGCACTTGGGAAAGCCTTAGGAATCAAATCTAATTTATTCCTAGCCTCCTAGGCGCCTATCTACTTTTTCTGCGTTACTTCCTGCTTTTTCAGTGTTTTAAGGCACACAGGAAAGCTAGACTAGGTGAGGTGAACTAGTTTTTTGTCCTCTTCATCCTCCACTCTTTTATCCATGAAAAAGCATGTATGAGCTGCCATTCCACCACTCTTTATCTTTCCCATATTCCCTTTCCAATTCATGAGCTCCATGACAGATTTGGGATCAGCTTTTTACACCTATGGGGGATTTGCTTAATTATAGTAAGCCTGCTTTATGCTAGATTTGGATGCTTCCTCATGCATTTGATTTCTTCATGTATTATATTTATTCAGCAGCCTATTTTATTATAGGGTTGGCTATTGTACACTCAGTTAATATAATTTTGTGTTACAGCTCCATATTCAGTCTCTCTTGTGAGCAATTTTGCATGATCAATTGTTAATTGTTGTGAGTGAAATTAATCTATTTATGGCCTGAATTTCTACATGGTATCAGAGCCATTGTAGGTTTTTACTCTCCTTCAAAAATTGTTTTGCAGGTTCGACATCAAGACTGGGAGCCTTCTACTGACATCCGGGACAGATTTTCTAAAGCTATGGATTCAAGGAAAACTATCTTGACTCCCTTCAAATATTTTGAATGGAAAGCAGAGATGGAGATCTTGTTGAGAGTGAAAGTCCTCTACAAGGTGACTATGGCTATAGAAGCAGAGCCCAATGCTGCTGCAGAGAAGATCAAATGGCACAATCAGAGAGATGAGGCCTATGTCCTCCTATGTCTCAGTATTTCTCGAGACCTCCTTTTCCATATCGATGGATTAACATCACCAGATCAAGTATGGGAGAATATTTCTGATCTTTTTGGAAAGACAGATGAGATGAGGGGACATCAGATCGAGAATGAGCTGATTTCTCTGAGTCCCAGTAGCTTTGAATCCCTGCAGCTATATTTCTCCAAGTTCAAAGCACTAGTTTTGTAGCTGAAGCAGTGTGGTATAGAAAAGAAAGATGATCAGCTCGTATTGGCCATCCTCTCGAAGCTAGGACCTGACTACTCAGTATTTGTTTCGATCTTCTATTCCACAAAACTCACAGCTCGAACCCGGAAGATGCCTAGCCTTGCAGATTTCATGGAATCTCTCACACAAGAACAGGACAAGCTGGTGATGATGGGCACCATCAAACCATCCAAAGACCAAGCACTGGTTGCTGGAGATTCGAGGGTGGATTCAAAAAGAAAAAATAAAGCTAAAAATCCACCTGAGCAAAAGAGAGACAAGAAACAGTCTCCAGAGGATCAACAAGGTCCCAAGAAGAATACCCAGAAGAAGAAAAACAAAGGTGAACTGAATAAGTGCACATACTGTAATAAGGGCAATCACACTGAAAGCTCTTGTATGAAAAAGTAGATTGATATGCTGACCCAAATCCTGGAGAAGAATGGCATCTCCCTTCCAGAAAGATCAAAGAAGAGAGAAGGAGGATCAAGTTCAGATGACAGAGAGAGATTTCATGCATTGGTTGCTGGGACATCAAGCTCACCCAGTTTTATCATTGTTTCTGGAGCTTCAAGACACATGGTTTTGACTAAGGAGTCCTTCTCCTCACTGGACAAGTCGAAAGGACCATCTATTGTATTGGGAGATGACTCTCTCACTAAAAGTTTGGGCAAAGGAAGGATAGATCTTGATCATGGTCAGTTCAACAATGTGCTGTATGTCCTTGGTCTCGCCTCCAACCTCCTGTCAGTGTACCAGATGACCCACACTGGGTCTCCTAAGAAGGTCATATTCTCCCCTGATGAATTTGAGATCACAGAAATCTCAAGTGGTAGAGTCATTGCAAAAGGAGTTGCAAATCATGCTCAAAAGGTATACATGTTCTCACACTTCCTACCCTACTCAAACCCCTCTGCTCTTCTTATCCATGCTAATGAAGCTAGCAAGCTATGGCATGAAAGATTTGGTTATCTAAATTACAAGTATCTGTCTGATCTTAGTGAGAAAGAAATGGGCATAGGGCTTCCCAAGATAAAGTTTTCCAAAGGAGTCTGCCAAGGTTGTATCCTAGGAAAACACCCAGAGCACAAATTTGAGAAAGCTAGTCATGAGAGAACCTCTGCACCCCTCGAGCTGATTCACATTGATGTTGCTGGCCCATTCCCTCATATGTCCATGAGTCAGGACAAATATGCATTGACCTTTATTGATGATTTTTCTAGGTATTGTTGGGTTCACTTCATAAAACACAAGTCTGAAGTTTTTGGCCTATTCAAAGTCTTTAAGGCTTTGGTTGAAAACCAGTCTGGAAGGAAACTCAAAGCCCTCAGATCTGAAAATGGTGGTGAGTATGTCAAGTCTGAGTTTATTAGCTATTGTGCAGATGTAGGTATTCAGATGCAGCATTCTATCCCCTACACACCACAGCAGAATGGTGTTGCAGAGAGGAAGAACAGATCACTGAAGGAGATGGCAACATGCATGATGGAGGCCAAAACTTTGCCACCAAAGTACTGGGCCGAAGCTATCAACTGTGCATCCTATATCCAGAATAGGGTGCCTCACAAATAGCTTTATGGCATAACTCCCTTCAAAGCATGGAGTGGGCACAAGCCAGATGTGACCCATTTCAGGATTTTTGGCTCAAAGGCTTGGGCTAGAATCCCAACAAAGAAGAGGAAGGCTTTGCAGCCCCAAAGCCAAGAGTGTATTTTTGTTGGATACTCTAAAGATTCAAAAGGGTACAAGTTGATAAAATTGAGCACAAACAAATCCTTCATTGAAAGGTGTGTTCAGTTTGAAGAAGAACCCCTTGCAGCAGTGGAAGTTGGTGAAGCCTCTTCACCACCTGAACCTCAAGAAGTAAGTAAAGAGTTTGTTGAACATGATGATTCTGATTTGTCTGATGGATATGAGTTTATTGCAGACCCAAACAGCCCCACAAGGCCTAAATGGACAGCCAAGACACTACATGCAGCAGGAGAGCTAGCTAGGGATCCCAATGACCCAAGGAGGACTAGATCTCTGTGCATGAAGGATCCTATGTTTGCTGAAAAATGATATTTGATGGTGGAGTCTGACCAAATTTGCTGCTGATGGTTCACCACTAAAGTACAAGGCTATATTGGTAGCCAAAGGCTACTCACAGGTTCATGGCATCGATTACAATGAGACCTTTGCCCCAGTGGCAAAGATGGATTCCATTAGGCTAGCTCTAGCCATTGCATCCTCAAGGCAATGGGAAGTACATCATATGGATGTAAAGTGTGCCTTCCTGAATGGAGATCTCACTGAGGAGATATATATGCAAAATCCTCAAGGTTTTTCTACTAACCCTTCTCTTGTGTGCAGGTTGAGAAAGTCATTGTATGGGATAAAGCAAGCCCCCAGGGCTTGGTATGCCAAGATAGATAGCTTCTTGCTATCTATGAATTTTGTTCGATGCAAATCAGATCCAAATGTATATTTGAAGT
The DNA here is from genome assembly GCA_001517045.1 of Pseudotsuga menziesii. Classification (NCBI taxonomy): domain Eukaryota; kingdom Viridiplantae; phylum Streptophyta; class Pinopsida; order Pinales; family Pinaceae; genus Pseudotsuga; species Pseudotsuga menziesii. The sequence goes on along the minus strand of LPNX010231832.1, from coordinate 893,728 downwards.
TATTTAATGGTTCATTAATGATCATTGTGTTATATGTTGATGACCTCCTCATTACAGGAAGCTCACAAGCTGAGATTGCTTCCTTAAAAGGAGCTATGAACCAAGCCTTCTCCATGACAGATTTGGGGCTCTTAAGTCATTTTTTGGGGCTTGAGATATCTCAATCCAAAGCTGGAATCAAGGTGCACCATTCAAAGTATGCCTTGGTTTTGTTGATCAAATTCAGAATGCAAGATTGCAAAGCAAGCAAAACTCCTTTCCTTTCAGGAGTGAAGCTGGAAGAAGATGATTCTCCATCGATGGTAAACAATACACTGTATAGGCAATTGATTGGATGTTTATTGTATCTGACACATACTCAACCTGATATTTGTTATGTAGTAAGTGTGGCTTCTATATTCATGGATCAGCCTCATGAGATCCATTGGAAAGCAGCCAAAAGGATCCTTAACTTTGTTCAGGGAACAAGGACACATGGGATCCTCTATAAGGCAAAATCTGATCTTGATTTAATTGGATTTACTGACAGTGATTGGGAAGGTGATAGCACAGATAGAAATTCGACTTCAGGATATGTGTTCATGCTTGCAGAAGGGCCAATCAGCTGGTCAAGCAAGAAACAGAGTGCCATTGCACTCTCATCTACAGAAGCTGAGTACAGAGGAGTTGTTAATGCAGCAACTCAATGTTTATGGTTGCAGGGTTTACTTGGAGAGTGTGGTTTCGAACCTGAGTACTCAACTACCATCTACTGTGATAACTAGAGTACCATTCAAATCTGCAAAGATCCAGTTCAGAATAAGAGAACCAGACACATTGAGATTCACATGCACTACATCAGAGAGCTTGTGCATGATGGCACCATTCACCTACTCTTCTGTTCATCTTCAGAACAAGTAGCTGATATCTTCACCAAAACATTTTGTGAGAAGCCCTTCAGCAATCTCAAATCACTACTGTGGATTGCTGATCATGCTGTCAAATCATGAGTGGAGACAAGATTCTACAATTTTGTTTTACAGTCCATCTTTAAGGGAGGATTTTCCTAAGTTGGTTTTTCCTCTTTCCTTGGTTGTATGGACTTGCAGTATGTAAAAGGGTGACTAAGCCTTGTTTCTAGGCCCTATATTTTTGATATATTACTCATAAAGTCAAGCTTAAGGGGGGGTGTTAGAATAATCAACCCATAGTTTACCCACTTAGACATTAATTCATTTATTTTTGTCTTATTTGCCTAGTTCATGTGTCCCACCTTGTGCAAGTTACTAATTGCCTATCCATAGAGGTCAAACTTGCCATATTTGAATCATGTAGCACTTAGGAAATCCTTAGGAATAAAATCTACTTTATTCCTGGCCTCCTAGGCACCTATCTGCTTTTTCTGCTTTGCTGCCTGCTTTTTCAGTGTTTTAAGGCACATAGGAAAGCTAGACTAGGTGAGGTGAACTAGTTTTTTGTCCTCTTCATCCTCCACTCTTTTCTCCATGAAAAAGAATGTATGATATGCCATTCCACCACTCTTTATATTTCCCATGCGCCCTTGCCAATTCATGATCTCCATGACAGATTTGGGATCAGCTTTTTACACCTATGGGGGATTTGCTTAATTATAGTAAGCCTGCTTTATGCTAGATTTGGATGCTTCCTCATGCATTCGATTTCCTCATGTATTCTATTTATTCAGAAGCCTATGTTATTACAAGGTTGGCTATTGTACACTCAGTTAATATAATTTTTTGTTACAGCTCCATATTCAGTCTCTCTTGTGAGCAATTTTGCATGATCAATTGTTAATTGTTGTGAGTGAAATTAATCTATTTCTGGCCTAAATTTCTACATAGCTGATTTCTTGAAGAGGTTCAATAAAATGTATGGCAGAATTCCTGTATAAATTAAACCTTCAAAAACTTTTGCAAAAATTACTTATGCCAATGCTTTCGATCATGTGTTTTCCCACCTCTTGAGAGAAAGAAGACCCGTCAATTTACTTAACATGCAGGAGTCAACATTAGAAGTAGAGTCAAATATAATTGCTACTAATAGACTAAATGAAAATTCAACTCATCAATAGATATATGACAGGAAAGGTAAGAAAGAGGCAGCTCCAAGGGTTTCAACATCCCACTCTGCAGAAGGTAAAATTGATCAGATGGCCAAGCTAGTAAAAATCCTAAAAACAAAAATAAACAAGTTGGGATTAGAGAAAAATTCAAATAAACCTATCCAAGATGGAAACAGAAACCCTAATAATCCAAATCAATTCAAGAGAGAGTTTGCACCTTGTTTCATTCCAAGAGAAAGAGGAAACAATGATATACAACGAGAGATGAGGGAAGCTGAGGATCAAAAGGTGCCACCACCACTTCAGAATAATGTAACTGATGAAGGAGAAATGGAAGAGGAAGAGTTCTTTGAGGATCTAGATCAGGATATGAATTATTTTGGGGAACAGTTGACTAGAGGTTTTGTGATTGAAGAAGATCTTTTAAACTTAGAATATAATGATGCAGATGTGTTTGAAATAGAAAATTATTTGAATCTTGAAGTGAATACTGTAACTACTGATACATATCATATTGATCCAAAGAAAACCTTACATTTAAGATCAGTGCCAAAACAAGTGGTTCATGGAAATTCTGAGTGTTTTTTCATTATTTTGGACAGGCTTTTGACCCCATCCATCATCAACTAGCCACGAACATTTCTAGGAGAATATTGTAGTTAACAGAGAATAGGGAATTGTACAAAATTCAACACTAGTGGTTGCCTTACTATGGAATTTATTGTAGTAACCAAACTATGTCGGATTACAACCAACTTCAAGTTTAGCACTTTTGGGACCTGTTCGCCATATCAGGATTGGTGACAGTGATAGTATTAATGCTTAATATTGTGTGGAGCAGATGCAAGAAATGTAGAGGCATATATTTGGGAACTCCTCGAAGTACGAGGTTCAGGCAGCTACAAGGGAGACCATTGCAATGGAGGCAAAGCAGGAGTTCAGAAAATTCAAATTTGGGGGAGAACAACTTGCCTGATGTAGATGGACGCCCAACTGTTTAGCACCAAGTCACTGGTTGGACACTATGTTTCATTTATATGCAATGTTCTTGACATATTATACATGTCTCAATATCATGCTATATTGTACCATGTGTTTGGAATAAGCCAGATTTAGAGCTAAATTGTGATTTGGATAAATTTAGAAAAATTGAATAAGCAGTGTTTTTATAAATTTGGAAAATTGGAAAATTGTGTAAGTTGTTTTTTCTTTTAAATCTCTCAATTGTGTACATATTTTTTCATGAGATGGGGAGTATACATTTATAGTTATGGAAGTCTATGCAACTTCATAAAACAAGTAATTCAGGTTTACTTTCTCTTTTGCATTTCTTATTCTTTGTGCATGAGTTATATATATACACATAATTATAATGGTCTAATATTTATATATGTATATGTTGAACAAAATGGTCACAATGAAAAGGTCGGTGAATTAATTTGTGATTAATTTAAATATTTGTATCTTCTATTAACCAAGGAGAGTTTACAATCTATCAGTTAAATCAACAAATAAGCATATCAATCATCTAGAACACACCATAAAGAGTAATGTAAACTTTATTTATGGTAATGGAGGACTTCAATATTCACAATTACAATCAACACCAAACTAATGAAAATAGCACCAATTCTTATAACTGGACCAGTCGTTTTCTTAGCTTGAACTAAGATAATGTTGAGGAGTCAAATCCTCAAGATTGCAAGCTTGATGTCAATCTCTAATTTTCATCAATCTATTGCACAATCATATACATTTCCTCATCAACCTCTACTCATCCATCTGCTTAAAAAGCCACATCAGTTAACATGTCAACTCTACTTGTCACTTCATCATCATGTCTTCTCTTGATACTTGTCACATCAAATCAAACTATAGATTTGTCAAGTTATTGTCAAGGCACAAATCACTTCATCAAGGGTTTTCCTTTTGCTATAAATCTCAGTCAGATTCAGTGAAAACTAAGATCACTTATGGCCCTTTTATCAACAATAGTACACTATTTGGTCTCAATTGATCCTTAGCACACATGTGCTAGTCTTCTAGATGTCTTAATTCTCCATGTGTATTTGTTTCGAAGAGGAGTGGATGACTATCTTTAAAACATTGTTTGCACCTTGAATGAACTCAGTAATAGATTATTGGAATTATCCTTCTACTGCTAGCTACAAAATAGTCATTTCATCAACTTGTCAATAGTCATGTCTTCAATATATACACACTCATCTTGTCCATACTCATGCCTTCAGGGTTCTTCTCATTTCAAGAGTCTATCAAACTCAGATTGTTTATATCTCTATCAATGAAACCATAAATAGTGTGCATCTCCTCGAATTGTGGAAGAATATCAATCTCATTCTGTGCATTAGGACCGAGTATTCACCCTCACATCTTAACCTTAGATAATGAACCATATAGGAAGCGGAAGAAACTAAAGGCATGATCATAACTTATATAGTGTATTCCACCTGAGACTATGTGGTGAGAAGACCCCCGAACAAGTGTCAAAGCTAGGGCTGAGTGTGCTTGGAAGAAGCCCTAAAACCACTCATAATAATTTTACCCAAAAGTAAGTCAAAATTGGACTATCATTAAAAACCAAAGAAGAACTTGCATGAAAGATTCGGGACTATGTCAGAGTGTCAATATTAGACTGTGGATGGAAGCTTCAAACTTGGACTGTTTGTGTGTTATGGACCATTATCAAACTTCATCAAAAAATTAATTCTTCTCAATCAAAAAATATGACTGTTTAGAATGGTTCAAAAATCATCTTTCTCCCTTCCAAAGTCCGGGATTGAGTGCACTGTGGAAAATTAGGAACTATATAAATGGATGCAAAATTTGGAATGTGGAAGCAGTGGAGTAAAACCCCAAGAAAGTCCAAACTAGGACTACTTATGAACTCCACCATGGCATCAATGTGGACTATGGAAACCCTCCACACGACTTCAAACATAGTCAAACAGTAGGACTATGCATGTGCTGATAAATACCCCAAGACAAGTATAAAATTGGACTGTGACTTATTGACCAAAAGTACAAGACTATGGAAGATGTTAGAATAAAAACAAACAAAAACTTTCTCCTATGGAAATTCAGAACTGAGGCTAGCTCAATTTGCTCCTCCTTGTGACCTCAGTCCACCAAAAAATATCACAGCTATCTCTCTCATACGAAAATTTGCACTTCAAAATGAAACCATGAGGGAACACATTATGCATAGTTTTCATAATATTTTGGTGATTGTAAATTCACCAAACATGTATTGCAGAACAAAAACACGACTGAATAAATATGGTGAGGCGTGAACTCCATACTATGACAGAGTGACTAACAAAATAATGATTTACAGACCCTGACTGAGTGTATTGGGATTTGAAAGACATCTCCTTGTAATTAATTTCTGCAACACTCCCCCTTAATTATGAGCATATCGGGATCATTACAAACAAAACTTTTACAAAAAAATCTAGAGATGGAACTTGTGCTATGCATGGTAGAATTCACTGTGCGGAACTTGTCACTCCTAAACAAATTCGCAGATACTGGAATGTGTCCCTTTCCAATTGTTTGGTAAATATGTCTACCAATTGATATTCAGACCTGCAAAATTCTAAATACATTTATTTGTTATTTATCAATCCTCTTATAAAATGATACCTTGTGTCCATGTGTTTGGTTCTTTTGTGGGGAACACATGGTTCTTTGAAAGTGCAATTCTTGAAGTATTCTATTGTCACAGTAAATGGTTATCAGTTCTTGTTGGTTCTGTGATAGATCCCTTAACATCCTCCATATCCAAACAACTTGACATGTAGTACTTGTAGCTACGACATACCACTACAACAAAAACTGGATTTAGCGTCTCTTTTTGCATCATTTTTTGTGTCTACGCCATCTTTTAGTGTATTTTTCTTCATTTTTTGGACAAAATGGCACAATTTCACGGGTTGGTGCTATTTTAGGCTTTTTTGTGTCCTTTTTCTAAATCTAGAGCAAATTGTGGCGTAATTTGCACTAGGTTTTGCACCTGGTTATGCGCCAGGTTTTACGACAGATTTTCAGCCTAGTTTTGCACCTAATTTTGTGCCTAGTTTGTACATATACTCTTGTTGTGCCCCCTTTTATGCCCATGTTTGCCTCAACTTTTACACCCTTGTTTTCATCCACTTTTGCATCCTTTTTTACATCCACTTTTGCATCCACTTCTGCGTCTTTTTTTTCATCCCTTCATGCGCCAAGTTTTGCATCAAATCTTACATCCTGTTTTGAGTCTAGTTTTGCATCTCATTTTGTTTCAATGATTTTTGCATCCACTTTTGCATCCATTTTTTCGTCCACTTTTGCACCCACATTTTCATCCCTTTTTGCATCCCATTTTGCATCCATGTTTACATCTTTTTTTGCATCTACTATTGCATCCATTTTTGCATCCACTTTTGTCGCGTCCCAATTCACACCCATTTTTGCGCTTATTTTTACACCCACTTTTGCTTCAACTTTTGCATCCACATTTGCATCTTTTTTTTGCATCCAATTTTACATCAGTTATTGCATCCCTTTATGCATCCATTTTTGCATCCACTTTTGCATCCACTTTTGCGTTGGGTGTTACGACTACTTTTGCATCTAGTTTTGCTTCTACTTTTGTTGCATCCACTTTTGCATCCACTTTTGTACCCAATTTTACATCCATGGTTGTATCCACTTTTGCGCCAATTTTTTCATCATGTTTTGCTTCCATGACTACATCATGTTTTGCATCACCTTTTGCATCCATTTTTGGTGCACCCCATTATGCACCCACTTTTTTGCCTACTTTTGTTGCATCATTTTTTGCATCCATGTTTTTATCCACTTTTGCATCTAGTTTACACCCAGATGTTGAAGATGAAAATGAGGATAATGATTATGATATTGAGGATGGTTATGATGATGATGATAATGTTGTTGATAATGACGAGAACAATGACAATGATGATGATGATGACAATTATGATGATGATGAGGAGGAGGAGGAGGAGGATAATGGCAATGATGACATTGCTGATGATTATGATGGCAATGAAATGAATGATGATGATGGTGATGATGAAAATGACAATGATGATAAATACAATGAGAATGATGATGTTGATCATATTAAAAAATAAGTTGTTATTTGTCATGCATAAATTGTGTGTGTCCTCCATGACCCTTTTCCTCTAATCACATATTTTGGGTAGATGTTATTTCTTATGCCAAAGGTAATGATGAATAACTGATGAAAATGTCAATAATCATGATGATGATGATGTCAAGGACAATGGTGATGATGATGACATGGATGATGATTATGCCAATGATGATGACTATTGTGATAATCATAATGACAATGACAATGATGACAATGATGATGATCATCATCATCATTTTCATCATCGTCATTATGTCTCTATGCAGTAGAGATATATATGAATAGATCAGTCTAATATATTAATCAATCCGTACTTTTGTCAAATTTTTCTTTCAAACTAATGTTAAACATTATAATCAAAGAAAAATAAATTTATGTTTTTTTAAATTGTTAATTACACTGAAGGTGTTATCTAAGGGCATGTTTCTCAATAGGTTTCGTTGTCTGTTGATGGACTATGAGGAGCTTCCCTGTGTCCACATTTATTGGTCTTTGTAACTAATTTGTTGTAATCCATTGAAGACACAGAGTTATTCATGGTCCTCTCTGTGGACAATCATTCAGAGCAGGTAGACTTGAGATGTTGGGATTGTATATGCAACGCTCCTGGATTATTCTCCTTTCCACCGCCATGTTTATATGAGTTTGATTTATGTATTTTCCATGCCTCTCCTAGTGGCGATTGGGAAACAGAAGGATATAGGGGATATGGCAGGAAAATTTTCTCTGTGGATGCTCTTCGAGCTCTTCTCTTATGCCATGGTCTTCCCACTCGCCAAGTTTTTGTAGGCATAGAGAAAATTTTTGGTAATGGCAATCATGCTGGGTGTGCTTTGGTGGTGCACGTTTTGTTGAGCTGGATCTTGATATTCAAGGTGGGTTGGGTTCTGCCTGCAGCTGCTCTGGTTCTGGACCTGTCATGGTAGGTTATTTTGCTCCCACAGATGGGCTATGTATTTAGCGGCGCCTACACAGATGTGTGGGGGGGTTTTCTTGGTCTGCTTTTAGTAATTTTGGCACCTTTATATGCCTTTCTATGGCTTCCGGTGTCATGCTCTGGTATGTTCATTCAGTACTTAAGTTTTAAACTATTCTTTCATTTCTTCCCTGTTAAACACCATTAGATAAATGCTTCCTTCGGCTCTGCTAGGCTCTACAGATAAAAGTTGTTAGAATTCCTTCTCGCCTTTTTGTTAGAATTCCTTCTCTGGTGAGAGGTTAGGGCTTTAAAAAGTTGTTTGATCTCTTTAAAAAAATAGCACAAAGAGTATATCCAAGAACTATAAGAAATTTGCATGCATCATCCGATCGTTGCGAGTATTTTGACTACATTGAACACATTGGTAGTGCTCCATGTGAACGGGAATGAAAATTCTTTTAGAAATAATTCAAAAGGAGGTTTGCATTTTGCCATTCTTTTTATTTTTGCAATGTCAATATCTATATTCTTAATCCTGTAATGAAAATAAATTATTACATATAAATATGTTATAAATAGAAAATAAGTTATTTATATTTTCTTATATATTTAAAGTAATTGTGATCATTTAAATAACAATCAAAATTATAAATATGTAAAGATTACTTTTGTGTTGAAGTGCATTAAAGAAAACCATAGTTCCAAAATGTGAGTGTTCATTGTCCATCAACCCATGTAATAAATATGATGTTATATAAAATTAAAAATATATAAATATTAAATTTTATCTCTTCACTAAATAAATGTTATAAATATTGTTTTGGACTTTTTATCAAAATTATCAAAAACAATCTTGCTATTAGAGTATTTTATAAATAAATCACATTAAATTACCTAAATATGTTGGTTATTTTAGCATTCAAAAGATCAAGGCTAAAACATGAATTATTCACTAAATGTTTTCAAATTTAAAAACTTTATATACAAAAGTCTTTTGATGAAACTTATTTTCACTTATGTTACTTTCATCACATAAATTTATATTATCTACATACAACTTTCTCTCATTTTTTGAAACATATCAAAGTTCTCTTCGGTGTTTCATAAGTACCGGTACTCATCAGAGCCTAAACATCCTACATGTGTCATTCCTGCAAACTCTATAAACACGTTTCTTTATGATAAGATAAACATCCTACATGGGTGATAATATAGCTAATAAATCCATGCTAAATTAATGTTTCTTCTGCAAATAGAACATATAGAACTTTTTTTTATAATTCGAAATAGAAATTATTTGAGCAAACATAAATTGTTTTTATCATTTTATTAAATCTGTAAGTAAAGATTCTTACCTAATTGAAATTTTGTTTCAAGAAGACAAAGGATTTATATATATATATATATTTTTTTGAACCTAATTGAAATTTTGTTTCAAGAAGAAAACAAAGGATTTATATTTTAATATTTTTGAACTTAATTGAAATTTTGTTTCAAGAAAAAGAGGAGGGTTTTAGATTTTAGATTTTACATGGATAATAGTAAATGAGATTTAAAAGCTTAAAGTATAATTGATGGTATTTATATTTTAATTTGTTTTAGCCTAATTGAAATTTTATTTCAATTAAAAGACTAAGGGATTTATATTTTAGATTTTTCAAGGATAATAATAAATGAGATTTACAAGCTTAAAGTATAATTGATGGTATTTGGATCTCTTTATTTTATAATGTATTTTTATAAGCGAAAAATACTCAACAAAATGAAGTTATTATGGTGATACTAGGGCTACCAATTAGCTTTCTTCTTTTCAAGTAGAACGAGAAAACCACACTTCATGTATGCATTCAAGTGTTATTGGGTCTACATGTATGTTTTGGTCATGTAATTCAATGGAATTATTACGTCTATCAAAACTTGTGCCTCCTGAGCTACAATATGTGTGTAGAAGTAGGTTAGCTTCTGCATCAAGTTTCAATTTCAAAGGTATAGTCTCTCCTTGTCCAGGCTAGGTCTTAGTTTCAAAGGTATAGTTCCTCCACTTTGAGGGGTTTCGAGGTTCTCTATAGCTACCTAAAACTTCCAAAACCCCTTTTGGAGGAAACTTATTTTCACTTATGTGACGATTTAGAAGTTTGATGTAACTTATTTTCACTTATTTTCCTAGACTTGCTTTCATCACATAAACTTATAATATCTACACACAACTTTCTCTCATTTTTTAAAACATATCAAAATTGTCTTTGGTGTTTCATTTCCCCCGCTTTGGGGCTATGCTAGTTTATAAAACATCTTATTGGCCAACCAACCGCTGATGTTTGAATTGTGAATTGTGACTCGAGCATTGGTGGTGAGATGAGGTATATAGCGTTGGCTACTGGATTTTGGACCATGAGCTCATATATTCTTCCATTAAAAGCATAATAAATGAATGCAGTAATTATCAAGATGGATGAAATAATTAAGGTGACATGGGTAACATATAAGGTAGTATTATTTTTCTTAATGGAAACCCTAAATTTGATAAGAATTGAATTTGAAAAGGAAGTAAAACAAATGTTCTATGTTGATAACTTGTGTCCTGCAATCCAAATTAGGCATTCTCTACTCATCCTTGTTCTCGTGAGAGTACTAATGAGGGAAAGGTTAGCACCATTCCTAGCATGGCATGTATTATTTGGAAGATGTGTCTAACCTCCATTACGATCACACGATTTCAATGCTCTCCTAGTTTCTTGTCTAATTAAAACTAGCCAGGATTCGCTATTGTTCATCGATTAGTGGGTTCATTTAGGGGTTCTGAGCCAAAGTTTACTCCACGCTGCACATACAATGGTAAATATCGGTGGCAATTACTTGGAAAGTTTACAGGGGTTACAACATATAGTCATTCAGCTGATGTAAATGTTCTTATGTTTCTCCTTGAGCCGAGTTTTACCCCATCAGTGAACACAGGGTTTGATAGGTCCTCCTGAGGTATTATGGAACTTTGTTTCTTCGCAATTGTTAAAAAATTCAATTGAAATGTAATAATTTGTGTGGGTTACAATTAGCAGGTACAATTAGCTAATGCAATTTCTTTCACTAAATTTTTAAACATTCTTAGGTTATTAATTTGTTGAAGGATGTAATTAATTTATTGCTCGATGGTGAGAGGAGGCGGGTTATCTCTTTTGCCCATTTCCATTATACTCTGCTTATGCTCTAGTCCTTGCTTTACTAGGGTAAACAAAGCTTAAAATTCCCAACAATATGTTAAATCTGATTAATCATACAAATGGATAAACGTTCCTCTGCAAGCTTACTGTAAAATTCCATGTAATTGCTAGTTCATCCGCTTGGCTAGCTTCCGAGGGTAGAATAACTGCCCGTGTTTTATTTGACTCTCTGTTAAATATATTAGCTTATTCCTTCACTGCAAATTACAGACTGTTACATATCATTTTAAAATCTTACAAGAAGACAATCGAATTATGAAGGGTTTTCTCCTTACGCAGAGTTTCCTGTAATCGTTGGTTCATCCGCTTGGGTAGCCTCCAACCTGTAGGGTTTTATCTGATTCCCTATTTAATATTTAATAACTTAAACTGATAACTTAAAATCAGGAGGAGAGGAGATAGGAGCTTTTATATTTGTAAAAAACAATTCCAAAATGCACACTATGGGCCCGTATCGAACTTTTTCTTATCTATACAACAGAACCTAAATCACACAACTAACAGAGGAGGGAATGGAATAAAGTGTATTGCTCATTGTTGAGCTATGGGAAGACCTAGGTTCTATACTTTTGTCTTCACACCAACAAAATACCCACAGTGTTGGCCCTTTCGGCAACAACCTGCGAACAGGTTGCAATCTCACCTGAAACAGCTATGGGGTGTCGCAGAACCAGGTTTCTACAAGCAGAAGAGGGATATTGTTGTACCTTTATCCTTTAATAACTTATAATCATACAACACAGAGCTTTGACATTCACATATATAACTTCGCAGTTAGATAAACAACAGTGACTTGCTTAACCCTTTATTGGGAATTCACAGCGAAGTTAGTATTTAGTAGTGATCTTATTTATCAGTTATTTACTTATCAATGCATAAAAGAACATAACAGAAACAACACAAAAGAACCACAGCACAAGATATAACATGGTTCACCCCCAGTGTAGGGGCTACATCCACAGAACTGTGTTTTATTCAACTCTTTACAAAAACCACAGTTTTGATCTGCGCACTCAGCTGCAGATCCCTTCAAGTCCTCAAGATGCGCACTTAGCTCCAGTTCTCTATGCACATAGCTGTAGATCTTCTTAACCACCCAAAAACCCTTTATACACACAGCTACAGAGGTCATCCACGCACACAGCTGGGACTTAACCTTTCTTACCAAACGAGCCTTAGCTTCGCATCAATTCATCTTACATCAAAATCCTAACCTGACTCATTTACAAGAGTGCTTATTTATACAATGCACTTATTACAAAACCATGGGCTTAAACCATGGGCACCCCAAACCCTAAACCCTAGACTTAAACGATGGGTTTATTACAAAAAGAGGGATTTGACTTAACCCTGACACCCCTAAGACTATTTTGAGCCGTAACTCCACTTACAATCTTCCACAAAAAACAAGGAGTTACCAAACTTAACGACCGTTAAGGTGTGCGCCCCAACGGGCCCCTAAGACTCACCAGCGGCCCGTCCCTGGACACTTTGCTATTTATCTGGTGGGAGAACATTGTTGGTGAATATAGTGAAGTGCTTTTTGAGGCTACGCATGATATTGTCGGCTGCTTGCTCCTTCTCCACCAACTCCTGCAATGCTGCGGCTGATGCTTCGCTGGCATTTTCCTGTGCAAATGCATCATATTCCTTCAAAACTTCAAGCTGGCTATCCACGGTAGTACTTAACTCCAGAGCCTTGCTGACAAGTGGCTGCATAGAATTTTCCAACAATGTTGCTTTTGCTCTCCATGACTCAATTTCCTGCTGGAGTTCATTACTTTGCTTTACCTTGAGCATTTTCTGCATAGGAGGCAGAGTCTTAATTTCCACTTTTATAGCATCCATCTCTGTCTGTCGCTGCTTGATGGTTTCTTGCAGCTGTCCTACTTCTAGATGTTCCTGCGGGGTTGTCCAAGCCTTGACACTGTCTTCTAGCAGTTTTGCTACACTGCTCACAATATCTGAGATTTTCATTGCTGAGGCCTAAATGTCTACACGGTGCTGCTCTCTGACCTCTGGTGGGCTCTCCGGGATGATGCGAAGTTGAAGCTCCACAATCTGAGCCTCATGTTCTTCTTTGAGCTTTTCTATTTCACTGCGAGACTGTTGGGTGTAGTCTTTCAGTTTGGCAATTCTTTGCTCTGGTTCTTCTGCATCCTGGATGTCGAAGTCAGGAAGACTTCGACATGCCTCCTCCAATATTTGTGCCAATGTGACCTGCTTATGTTCCGCGTTGCTCTTCCTCTACTCCACTTCCTCCAACTGTTCTGTGAGGCTATCATTCTGCTTCATGGTATTTTCCAGCTGTATTTGTGAGTAGTGGTCTCATGCTTGGATTTCCTTCACGATAACTGACTGGCATAGATGTAATTCCGTCATGGACATCTTGGTGTAATCTATTCCAACTATCATGTTCATCTCCGCATGAGATGCTGCATCAGTTATGATGAGGGTTGCACTTGACACTTGGCCCTTGTTTTCTCCAACTGGCCATTGCCTTAGGTCTAGCTGCGCGCTTATTGGGGCGTTGCTTGCTGCAGTGCCAATCACTAATTTTTCTGCTAACTCCTTCAGCTCCGAGATGTGCTTTGCTACGTCGGTGATTGCATCAAGATGTGTAGCTACAAACTCTGACCGTTTCTTGGTGAGAACTTCTGTGGACTTCGATAGAGCCTGATCAATCTCCTCACTTGTCAGGCTAGGCTCTTCGTCAATATTATTGTCCTTTGACGCTTTCATTTTCTTTCAGGACTTAGGTTTGGTCACTTCCTCTGCTTCTGGTGACTTGCGCTTATCTGGCCGATTAGGGTCTGAAATAGTTTTGATTGAATCCTCTTCCTCTTCTTCATCTCTACCATCTTTACCCTAGTCATCTCCATTTTTCTATGACTCACTCTAGTCTTCGCTATCCTCTGGTGGGTCTTGCTGCTACATCTAACTGGGGACTGCACCCACATTGGTAACTGGGGGAACTGGAATGGTGGGTTTTTTTCCTGCATCCTTCAACCATTCAGTCGGCCACTACTGAACTACCACGAGGATGTCTTCTTTGGTTACTACATATGGTAACTTAAACCATTGATGCTTTTGATCTACGTGGGCATGGATGAAAATATGATGCATGTCAGCGCTGAAGGTGGCTACGCTGTCATATTGAGAGAACAACTCATTAGTGAGCCACGGTGTTTGCAGGATCTCATAGGATATGCTCATGGCATAGAAGGTGAACACAGTGTTCATCATCTACTAGGATTCTTTGTCCTGTGACACCCAGAGAGATGCATACCTTGCTGCACCCAGCATGCTTGGAGGCACATCAATGAACTGTGCCTCGGTAGGTTCTTTCCATCCGATCAGTGCAATAAGTACTATTATCCAGGAATAATGAAAGGGTCTACCTTTTTCCTACGCGTCACAGACATTTTCAAGGAGTTCCTTGGCAATGTACGCTGCCCAGTTGTAACTATAGCCTTCCGCATAGTTTGCAGCAATATGGACAATTGGGGCAGGTACTTCGTATGGTCTGCATTTCCTCATTAATTTGCAGGCTAAGAGCTCCGCTGCAAATTGAATGTTGTGGTGCTAAATGGCCGAGGTTTGATACCCTCACTTCTCTTTCGTCAGCTCAAAGCATTCCTTCATGTTTTGTGCTAGCTTCACATCTTCATGTTTTCCCAAAAACTCAATGCTAGGGTTAGGCCCTTCCTTCGGCAGGCCCATAATCCGATGAATAAGTTCTCCATTGATAGCGATTTTCTGGTTTCCTATCTATAGGTACCCATCATGCACCAGTGCCAATAATTTCTTGACCACCACGGTCACCTACATGCTGCGACCAAAGTGGGGAACATCTAGCATCTTCAGCAGACCAGCTTGATCCAAGACAGCAGCCCACTGTTTCACTTCGAGTAATGTTGCTCCAGTCTCAGGATATTTGACAAAGTACAAGTATGTTCCTGGTGCGAACTATGGAAACTTCCCACAATCATTCATATCATGGTCAGCATACTTAAGCCGGTCTATTTTCCCTGTCATGGTCTCGACCAGCTGCACACCCAGTGGCAGCGAAGGGGTGCGTAATGTGAACTTCTTTGTCCGCCGAGGTAGCTGGACTCCTAGTCGAATAGGCTGGAGATATGGTGGATGCTGCGGTGCAATGTCCTCGTCCCCTTCATGTCGGACCTCTACTGAACTAGACGGATTCATCTCATGATCCTCCAGTGTTTTCCCTGATTGCTTGTGTCGGTCTTTGTTCCACTTAGAACGAACTTCAGGTTTAAACTTTTTCTTGGCAGATCGTGTCTGCATTGGCTGAGTCGGTGCTGGGGAAGTTTCTTCGCAGGGTACAGAGGTAGGTGGGTGGCTGAAAAGATCCTGCAGACCCCCCTGTTCAAATTCTCTCACTAGATCATGAAGCTCGCGATCAGCTTTCATGGGCTCAATTGTAAAACTAAAGACAATGCGTAATGTGAACTTCAAGATTGTGGGTGACTTCTTATAGAATCCATCCACGAAATCAGTCATAACTATGCATTGAAGACACCAAGTATGATAGAGATCTTATCCGAACGGTGATAGATTTCCCAAGATTTCATTAATACAGGTAGTTAATACAAGTACTGTACCGGGGCAGCCAATTTTGATTTCTTCCAACGGTCGTATTTTAAGCTCCGACAGATCTTCCCTTCTTTGGCACAGGCAGTAACTCTGGTCGCGCCATGCTAAGGGAACTAGACACTTCCTGGTACCAACTTCAACATAGCTTCGAGCTTCAACCCATGACAGAATTTCTTCCACTGCCTTAATGATTTCTTTCATTTCTGAGAATTTTGTCAATAATAGGTCCTGATATTCATGGAGAAGTTGGGTCACTTTACTCACCATTTTTTCATCCCAATAATCTCCAATGGTAGCATACTTAGGTTGTTCTTCTGATCCAATGTTTATCGTCTGCATCCTCAGTGGCTGAGTCACTTCAGGTGCTTTGAATGCTGGTCTGTGTACTTCGCAGTGTCCTTCTTACTCAGGAATGTCAATGTTGCACAGATCATCATCCTTGTCAATTGCAAGGTTATAACATTCTACTGCATTGGCTTCTTGTTCCTTCCAATCAGGTTGGTACTCAACTATGTATTTATCATCAAATACCTTAGTATGGATCAACCTAATAGCTGCATCTAAAGCAAAACAAACCTCATTAATAGAAAATGTAAGCACAAAACTATCAACAAGAGAATCCCAACTTACAATATCCTCACGAAGCTCAGCCACATATACCAATTCTTTGCTATAGGTTCCATAGTATGCACAAACCTATGTACCCACTCTTCACGAGGTACATGCTTCCAGGCTTCGTAGCATTGCTCCAAATGTTCCTGAGGGCTAGTCTGACCATTAAACTTGCTTTGCACCTCCTGGGGCTGATCCCTGAATCTCAAGCGAAGGGACTTCTGACAAGCTTCCCAACTATGAATGTACTTTTTATGTCCATTCCACCATGTGGCTGTTGTGGCTCTGAATGCTAAATCTAGAGTTTTCATTTTCTGTGAATCTGGTACCTCCTCTGAGAATTGTATAAGAAAATCTGTTGGGTCTGTCAAGCCATCAAAGGTAGGCAAGTCTCTTGTCTATGAACCAAGCCATCTGAGAGACTTGGTAATTCTAGCACATCGATGTCCATGTAGCTCATAGAGTCTATTCTGCCAATTCTCTAAACCATCGTCTGAATCAGTCATGCAGGAGCTGTCACACTGCCAATCCATGATACCTTCGGCAATAGGATCAACATAATCTTCTTCCTTAGCTGTGATGTTGTAGATATGATCCAAAGTATGATGATCTTCATCTCTGAGTGGTTCTGTGTACCTTTCTCCTTGAGAAGGGTCCAGTGGTACTATGACTCTCAAACCTTTCCCTTCGAAAGTCATTTGTCTCCTCTTAAGGTTAATGATGGCATCATTGTCTATTGCCCACTCAATACCTAGCAAGGCTGGATAGAGGTTTCTGTCATCAATTATCTCAATGACTTCAAAGTATGCTAGAGTATTAACCCCATCAATATCTACTGGGACACTAGGGAGTCTTTCCAGAGGCACAATCTTTTGCTGATTGGCTAATCTCAACTTTATGGGCGACCATTCAAGGGTAGGTTTTCCCATCTGTTCCCATGTCTGCTTAGTTAGGATGTTTACTTCTGATCCCAGGTCTAAGATGACATCAGTCATGTCATACTCTCCTATCTGAGCATGCAATCTCATTTCTCTTCCAGTTCTTTTGACTCTATTAATAGTTTGTTCCTTACCAAAGTTTCGA
Source organism: Pseudotsuga menziesii (assembly GCA_001517045.1). NCBI lineage: Eukaryota > Viridiplantae > Streptophyta > Pinopsida > Pinales > Pinaceae > Pseudotsuga > Pseudotsuga menziesii. The sequence continues at coordinate 876,035 of LPNX010231832.1, read as the reverse complement.
TGGGGTTAAGCAATAACTTTCTGCAACTCATTTAAAGCATTCTGATTTCTTAAGAGCTTCATACAACTTTGTAAAAATGAGGACAGTGTACTTACTTTATCCGTCAAAGCTTCTTGAGACTGTGACTGCTGCTGATGCTGTTGCGTAGGTGCTACGGATGCGCTCGAATCAACAAAGTCTTTTTTGGCTTCCATGAATGTCTCTTTTTCTCTTTCAACATCAAACGCTGGGATTTTTTGTGGGATCTTACGAACCCAAGTCTCGTCAGGGTGTTTCTCCTTGTTCTGCACTTGCGTCATAGCTCCACTCCTTGTAACCACATTAATGGCTGGGACAGGGCTTTTCTCTACTGAAATCATCTGAATAGTCTGAGTGGGAGCACTATGCCTTTCTTGTATCTTGGCTATCAGCTGTGGGCATTCCTCAATGACATGATCTACTGCTCTACAATATCGACATGTCATAGTTGGGTTCTGATAGTCTCTAGCTAGATGTTCGGCCTGGTTACAATTATAACACACAACCTGGCATCATCCTCTTCCATCCATACCACCATGACCACGACCTCCAAAATTACCTCTACCTGATGTACTACCATGGTACCCATATCCATCATTGCCTTGTCCCTCATTTTGTACCCTATAAGCATCATAGGTTCATTCTCTCATGAGGTCAAAGATGCGACACTCATCTTCATTGTGTCCAACTGACTTGCAGAACTTGCAGTAGGGGTTCTTAGGTACTTGCACATACCTCTGTAGCAGATAGCAGTCTTCAGGTCGATGTTGACCGGTTGTCCTACAGATCTCACAATATAAAACACTAGAGTTGAATGGGTTTGGTGCACCGGAATTCAGGTAATTTCTTACCGTAGGACATTGTTCCATGTCGTGACCCTCTATTCAACATCGTGTACACCAAACCTCGTTGCTACTAGATCTCCCCTTCTTCATGTTGCGAAGCTCCAAATCCATTTCTGCCAACTGTGCTTGTATTTGAGCTATACCAGAATTATCTTCGACAGGAGCTGTTTCAAGCTTCATGGAAATTTCCAGAGCCTCCTGCTGATTAGCAACCTTCTGTTGCATGAGTGGGGTTCTGATATGTTGTAACAAAGCTGCAATGAACCATTCTTTGTGCTGCGCTAGTCCAATGGTGAAACTAACTTGATCTAGCAGAACTTTGAACCTCTAATCAAAGTCCCAGACTGATTCTCCTCACCTCAACTGAATCTCTTTGAGCTTAGTTATACATTGTGACTTGGATTTAGGCTTCCTAAACTCTTTGATCATTGCTACTTTAATATCATCTAAGGCATGGTTCTGGGTACTGGAGAATTTCATGAACCAGGTCAAAGCCCGATCTCTGAAAGAAGTCACCAGCTGCGCTCTTATTATATCTTGATCCATAATGTTCTTGGTGCTCCACATGGCTTCACATAAAAACCAAAGCTGTTCTAGATCCTCTGATCCAGTTCCTCTAAATACTGACAGTTTAATGTCATCATTCATATGGGCCATCATGGATCTAGGGGGGGAGGGAGGGGGATTGGTAGTAGGCCGAGGAGAAGTTACTGGGGTAGACTGACCTGCGACAGGAATACTCAGGCTAGGGTTACTTTTAGAGTGCGATGGGTTCTCAGGGATAACAGGTCTTCGCTGCGGGGTTACCGGAGGGTTTCCAATAGAAGGGGTTTCTTCAGGCTCTGAGTCTTCTAGACTTACAGGGGTATACTCGGTATTCTAACCTAGGGTATAGAATCCAAAATTTCTCTTTTACCTTTTTCCACTTCGCAGCAAACCACTTTGCTCGTCGAAGTCACTTTCACTTGCAAACATACGTTAGTAATATGAAATCTAATAGTCTGATTCAATGAGCAATATACCTTTTTCATCCAATAGCATTTTAATTCTCAAACTAAATGAATTTAAGTACTTACCCCTTGGTCCTTTGAAAAACTGTCATTCGGCTTCACTAAAGAAAGTACTCGTGTCGATGGCGAACTCCATCACAAATGCTTCAAGGATTTGCATTGTCCAAAAATCAACAGCTCGGGATATCTCGTTGTTCACCCTTTTCAATATATTAACTCTTGCGGGGGTCCAATCAGGAAATTGACCTTCTTGGAAGTTTTTCCTTCTCTCTATCAACCTGGATAACCACTGGTGCAACTCTATGTGGATACTATTGAAGAAAATTTCATAAACATCAGAAAAAATGTACCTTTGTAAAAAGTCGGTTGCGCTACGACGCGAATCTTTGTTCTCTTGTTCAGAAAATTTCAGATAAGTCTCGTCAAGTCAATCACTGATTTCTTTCACTGAGGGCCTCCAAAACATAGCCCCCTAGGTACAATGTAAACCCCTCTTGAGCAGATACTGAGTTCAACCAGCAATGGAACCAATTTGTTGGGCTATGGGCAGACCCGGGTTCTATACTTTTGTCTTCGCACCAACAAAAGACCCACAGTGTTGGCCCTTTCGACAACAACCTGCGAACAGGTTGCAGTCTCACCCGAAACAACCACAGGGTGCTGCAGAACCAGGTTTTTGCAAGCAGAAGAGGGATATTACTATACCTTTATCCTTTAATAACTTATAATCATACAACAGAGAGCTTCGACATTCACATTTATAACTTCGTAGTTAGATAAACAAAAGTGACTTGCTTAACCCTTTACTGGGAATTCACAGCGAAGTTAGTATTTAGCAGTGATCTTATTTATCATTTATTTACTTATCAATGCATAAAAGAACATAACATAAACAACACAAAAGAACCACAACACAAGATATAACGTGGTTCACCCCCAGTGTAGGGGCTACGTCCACATAACTATGTTTTATTCAACTCTTTACAAAAACCACAGTTCTGATCTGCACACTCAACTGCAGATCCCTTCAAGTCCTCAAGCTGTGCACTTAGCTGCAGTTCTCTGTGCACACAGCTGCAGATCTTCTTAACCACCCAAAAACCCTCTGCGCACATAGCTATAGAGGTCGTCCATGCACACAGCTGGGACTTAACATTTCTTACCAAACGAGCCTTAGCTTCGCATCAATTCATCTTACATGAAAATCCTAACCTGATTCATTACAAGAGTGCTTAATTATACAATGCACTTATTACAAAACCATGGGCTTAAACCATGGGCACCCCGAACCCTAAACCCTGGACTTAAACCATGGGTTTATTACAAAAAGAGGGCTTTGACTTAACCCCGACACCCCTAAGACTATTTTGAGTCGTAACTCCACTTACAATCTTCCTAAAAAACCGTGGAGTTACCAAACTTAAGGACCGTTAAGGTGCATGCCCCAACACTCGTTTTCCACTAAAATATTTAAAATATGTTCAAATAATTTAATTAAAATCTCATTTGATAATTTTTGAAAACAAATTATTATTTGTTTTTCAGGTTGAAGAAATGGATGGAATTATTAACCGTAAGAGAAGTAGTGAAGAAGAATAATATGTAGCAGGAGCAACAACACGAGACCTAAAAACTGATCTAGTAGGAATAATAGCACCGAATCCCATAAAAAAGGGTAGAGAAGGAGCAAACTTCATTCTAGAAAAAGCATCTTTGGAGGTTGCCAAAGTTGGAAAGGTTCTCTTCTCCCTCTCTCCTCTTCAGTTTACAATTTATTTTTGCTTTGGTGTTTTTAACCTTGCCTATTTCTTTTGCTACCATTATGTTTCCCTAGTTTTCTGAAATAAACAGTCATTATGCCAATTGATGGCTTTCTTATAATGAAAAGAGAGTTGTTAAGGTCTTAGGAAAAAGATAAAGAGCATCTTTTCCTCTACAGATAAATGAAGATTTGTTTTGTAAATTAGTTATAACTTGTACACAAATATGATTAATTGTGACGCCTTTAAGAAATTAAATAGAGAGCTGATTATGGAAATAAAGAAATAAACAAGAGAGAAAAAATACTTTTAAAAATATATTACAAAAGTAAGATGGATAATGGATAGCCCCTAAAAGCATACAGTTATAAACTGTCTTGCGTATTTATTAGGATTCATTCTAACATATCTGATATGTTTTGTGGTATGTATAGGCATACCAACTTTTAAATGTCAATGACCATGGTCATTTCTTGCGGAAAAACAAACATGACCTAGAAACATTTCGGCCTCATATTGTTTACTACGTCAGTTTGGTTTTTTATTTTCTTTGTAACAAGTTTTAAATATCTTCCTAAGGTTCATTCCAAATTTCTAATGCTAATAATCATCTAAATGTAAATAGGCTCTATTGGCAATTTTAGATAACCCTCGTAACAAGGCTGGAAGACTTAGTGATGTTTATGTGCAAACTCAGAAGAAAGTGCTTATACAAGGGAGTCGTCAAATTCATCTTCCAAGAACCTTCAAGCATTTTTGTGGGTTGATGGGTAAGATTTAGTATTCATTTGCTTTTGCTACATGTTTTAAGTCCTATGCTATATTCTTAAATTTGTATGTTTTTAGTGATATGGCTGTTTTGAATTTTTTTGGGTCCATAATGGCATCAACAGTTTGTTTTATGTATTGAATTGTGACTGCAGTGAAACTTCTGCAAACATTGAGCATTCTGTGTGAAAAAAGAAGAGATGATATTTAATCATGCCAAACTATGCCCCCATCTCGAATCATAGATAAAAAATGGGTTGAAGCTTCCAAGGTATGCACAAACTTCTCTTCTTTCAGTTCATGGGAATTGATAGTGTTTTTTTAATGAATGACAGGATTTTTGTGCTTGTCTTAGTTCTCAAAGGGATAAAGTGCTTTTAAGTTTGTTGTTTTCCCATTGTTTTCTGATTTTCTTGTAATGTTTATTTCTTATTTATTTTGCTGTCCAAGATACCCTATTCATGTCTGAAGATTTGTTTTTTGAATACATTAGGTCCAAGTATCATGTTCTAGGCTGACATACTTTTAGGTTTGTCCATGGACTTCTAAGTGGATTTTACTGTGTTGGGACCACTGTCAATCAAGACGCTGAGGTTCAGATGTTTTCCTTTATAACGACTATTATTGGTATTCTAGTGAGTTTTATAGATAGGATATTGTCACATCCTAACCTAGCACCAATTTGACCTTGTCTTGTTTTATACTCATGCATTTCTTCCTTCTGCTCGCCTCCCTAGCCTTTGATTGTGAGCCCTTTCTCTCTTGCCACCCTCTCACTATCACCTTGAGATAGAGGGAGCTAAATTGTAAACCTCTTTCTTGGATTTGGCTATCATATAGTCTTCCTCTCCATACGATGCATTCTATTTGATAATAGGGTCCATAAGTTTTCCTAGATCGACATTTCCTTTGGGTTCAAGTGCAGGGTATAGATATTAGCTTCCATGAAATGTAGATTGAATGAGAAAAAATCTACTGCTGGTTTGCCTTTTACTTCATGAAATGGATATTGAAAATGCAGTGTGTATAGATATTAGCTTCCAATAATTTATAATTTCAATCTTTATGATTCATGTCCCAAGAATTGTTAAGTCATGAAATGCGATAATGTTAGAACTTACATTCCATATGTTTGTGCAGTTATTACCATCATACAATCCTCCCAACTTGAAAAGAAATATTACCAAACATTTTGAAAATCTTCGCAACATCTACAAAGATGGAAACACCATGAGTTTGCTCGTATATATCACCATGGAAACTGAAGTAGGTAGAACGTTCATATGTCGGTATTTGTTCTAGCTTGAATTTAAGTTAAATTAGTAGAGTAATTTGATCAGGTTTGGAGATACCATCCCTAGTACAAAAACAACCAATTTGAAATTGCCATGCAAAGTTTTGGAATCATATATGTCATGCTTTGGACCAGAACATGCTCTGCATAGAAAGTGCATAACAACTAAGCGAACAAATATTTGTCTTTTATCGCTCAAAAGTTCGACCTACTAAACAAAGGTCAAAGAATATTATAATGGAGGAGACAATCAGTGTGAAAATATAGCGTTGCTGACTCTATAGAATCCATTCATGTACCCCAATGATGGTTTGTTTTTATGCTCAGCTCTACATATCATATTCAAACAAACTTTGGGTTTTTGCTTCCTTTTGGAGGTTCAACATTCAAACCAAATTATTCAGTCCATCCAATTGCATATATTGATTGTGGTTATACTTATGTTGTTTTGAGCTTAATGTAATTTTATATTCACGGAAAAATATCTGTCTTAGCATTACTCAAGACGTGCTTGATTTTTATGAGGTGAGATAGCAAATAAATTCTGTAAGGGTGTATTGTATTTTTTCATAGATTTCTGAACTCAAATTGATGTTGCTCTTCACAAATACAATTTAATATTTTTCTGCAATTTGTAGATAAAGAAATCTCTTTTTAAAATTTTCATTAAAGTGAATGATTAATGCATGAAAGAATCATCCTTTGACCTATAGAAAAAAATTAAAATATCATGTGCTTGTATTAAATATATTGTTATTTTGTGAATAGTTTCATGGTGTCAATAGGATGTATCTAGAGTCTAGGAATCTATACTACTTAACATTAAGTGGACCTATGTTTGTTGACATGCATAGTCACATGATGAAATGGATGTCTTGTTTGCTTGGTAATTTTACTGGGCAAGGTAATATACATTCACTGAATATTTTATCTTGTGACTTTTAGGCACTCCTGTCTTCATCTCAGCATGTGCTCATTCTAGTTTGCGTTTGGGGTCTCTGTGACTAGATTGTTTTTGGAAATATCTTGTTTCATTGCTTTTATTCTCATTTGACATGGCTATTGCATCATGCATGAGCAACTGTCTACATCTGAATGTTGCACCATAGCTAGGCTAGTGTCAATGTTGTACCTGACTTTCACTGGTTATAAAGCTCCTATGCCATAGTTTGTTGTAAGTTGGAAATTATTGGTCCTCTGCTTTTCTAGTCCAAACATTTTTCTGATCTCCGCCCATAGCAGAGACATCTCTTCTGCCTTTTTTAATGCCTTTGTCTTACAACATTTATGCGCCTAATATTTATCGGTATCCTAATTGATTTAAAGCTTTTTAGTTCTAATGCATAGTCAAAAGATCTATGGTTTGAATTTGAATATTGGACATTATGGAAATTATTGGTCAGGAAAATCCAGTATGGAAAAAATTCAGAGTAAACATCTCAATAATATCCTCATATACTGTCTCTCTCCATAATGACTCCACTTTCCAGTCCTTGGTTTCCTAGTTGTCAGCATACCACTTGTAAATGTACTTCTTTATTGGAAACCTTCTAAGGATGTTAAGAATTACTACTCCTTTCTTATTCTTCTCTTTTGTTAGCTTGATATGTCATTATCAGATAAATTTCTCTCAAACTCCCGTAGTTGTGACTGAGGTTCCTTGTTTAGAAGTGAACTTGGGTCTCCTTGATAATCCACTGAAAAATTCATATATTGGATTCATTTTATTTGAAAAGGATTGCACTAAACATAGGCTCATTCATTTTTGAATGTACGTAATATTTTTCCTTCTTATCCTCTCCATTGCAATCACTACATGTTGTTTATTCAACCTTCTTCATGTGCTTCACAATGATCTGTTTGAGTTAGTTTTTCTTTTTATGTGTGGTTATTTCTTTTTGCATTTTCCATTTCAAGGCCATGCTTTTCACTTATTCCTTTGAGAGGATTTGAATGCCTGTTGCATGGAATTTGAGGGCCTTGAACCTGGATTTATTTATGAATAAACTAGAAATAGGGTCTTGAGAAATAAAGGTGAGGTCTCTTTTTTATAGACCATTAATTCTTTTTTTTGGGTTCATCTTATGCTATCAAGTTTTTGACTTTTGCACTCTTATTCCCTGCATTGAGTGCCTCCTTGACAATATTTTTCTAGTTACCAAGTCATTGAAATTAAGAGGGGGAGGTATTGCACTCCCTAAATGATTCTGCATTATTCTGCAGGCTGTTTAAAGGACAATTACACCCTTTGAACAACAAATTTTGTTTATGCACTTTTGTATATGTTACCCCCCTCATTGCATGACTGTTAACTATGGGTTCTTAATGATACAGTTCTAACTTTTTGGGAATGAAATACATATGTATCTGAGCTACCTATGAAGAATGAAGAAAGTACCATCCTTGAACCTAAATTGAAAGAAATCCCAAGCATGTTCCATCCTCTTGGTAGAAATGATCTCCTATTTGATTCCCATTTTGGGAATTCCTGCTATAGTTACATACCTTTAGGAGCATCCAAGAGGAACCAGATTTTCCAACATTGGAATTTTTAATGGGCACTTTGCAAATTTTAGAGTCATGGTCAGGGAACCGTGATTATACTTGGCATAATTTTTAGATTGTTGTCAATTTGTCCTATAGCACACTTTGGGGAAATTTCAAAACTACAATGTTCAACATGTGCAACATCAAAAGGAATAGGTGTTCCCGTGTTTAGAATGAATGAGTTGAAGAGTATGGGGTTGAACGCCTTGTTTTTGGTGACCTGTAGACAAGAATAATAGCAATAATACATACCCAATGGAATTTAATCTTATCTAGGGTGTTTTTATCCTATTTGTTGAGTAAATACATGGTTGTTAATATGGTGCATTTTGGAAACATCCAAAATAATATTTCAAGTAGTTTTATAACCCACAAACAATTACAAGATGGTGTTACTACTATTGCCACTTGACAGAAGACATTGGATCAGATCTTCGGAAAGCAGTTTGACGTGTTTTTAGTAGCTTCTAGTTTCAACATCAGAGTGTTGTGTTATATCAGTAGGAGGGTGATCTCTATTTGAATGAAGGATAACCCATAATGATGAGATATTTCTAATTGACAGAGGAATAACAGAAGCTGAGAGAATCCTGATATATCGAAGTGGTGAAATTTATGTAATATTGGATACACCCTTTATTGTCTGAAACATATAGGTACTTGAGGGGTTAAAAGTATTATGTTTTCCTTGAAAAATTAAAATAGAAATGTTGCAAGTTGCTCCAAAAGGGCAATACAAGTTTTTGTAAATTGTCAATTTCACGCAAAGTTTTAAACAAAAATCCTCATACAGAATTACAAATGGTCTTCAAACATAGCTACATACATAGGTGCAACAATTCGTTGGCTTTCTTTTTTTGGACAGTTTTTACATGGTTATGATGCATTGGTAGATACTTGTATGATTGTGGTTGTGAAAGAAGATACTACCCATACCATAAATTCATTCTCTTTGAGGTTCTAGTATGTGTGAGAAACCAAAAGATATAAGAAGTGATAGGTAATATTGATTACTCTTGCATAACACTATTGTTATTTAATGTGGTATCATTTCAGTTCTGTGCAGTTTCAAATTTTGAGCTTGTTGTTGTTTGTGCTTGATGCTTGTTGTAGTTTCAATATGTACAATTAGCTTGATTCTACTCTTCTATCCTTATTGTTTTCTCACCTGCTTATTTTGATAAATAAGAACTAGAAAAATGTTAAAATATACCCATTCTATGTTTGTGCCATTTCCTTCCCTTTCATTATTGTATCCTCTAGGTCAGGTGAGATGAAATCTTAATATGAGGGTTATTCTTCCATGAATCAGTTGCTTATAAACTATGTTTAAGATATAGCCAACATTTGCATGTTTTCTTGATACTCAATCTATATATGTGTTATTACCCATTTATGGAGAAGTTGCTTGTTAGAAAGAAAGCTACAATGTAGGCCAAAGTAACTTGACGTTTCTTGTGTAAAATAGGCCATTCTACAGTACACTAGTGTTAACCTTGAAAACATGTAATGTATCAATTGTATACTGAGTTATTGATTTATCTGTGACATATTGCAGTACATTAACACCGGGGCATGATGTTGTGCAAAAGGTGACATTGATACCACGTGGACAAGTCTGGGGCCTTACTCGGTTTATACCTAGGGACGATCCAACCTTAATTTCAAGGCAACAATTATTTGCCAGAATAGTTGGTGGTCTAGGTAGAAGAGTTGTTGAAGAAGTGATGCTTGGTGAGTCTGAGGTGACAATAGGGGCATCTAGCGACTTGCAGATGGTTTCTAGTATGGAAAAATAGGTAAATGGATGTTGGTTGCATGTGCTAATGATGTTCATTTTCATACTTTCCAAATCAATGTATTATTCTTTTAATACCTTAGATTGGAAATGACATACTTCTATTTGTCTTCCATAGATGGTGAAGTGAAACACCGAGATGAAGAAAACCCCAATGTTGGAAAAGATTGGATCAGTTATGGAATTAAGAAATGGTAAAACAGAATCAAGTGATAGTTCTGAAAGTGATTTTGAAGAAGAGAAGGTGATATGGTTTGTTCCTTAAAGATTTAATTCATAAAACTGCATTTATTCCTTAAATAGTCTAATTTGTTGGCACCTTGAATTAATTATGAATGTTCAATGGGTTATCTAGATGAAGGTAAAGTCATTGTTTAAAGGATTATGATCAACTTCTTTGTGAAAATTTAAATTCATTTGTGAAAATTTGATTTGTTTCCTGAACACATTTTAGTTATTTGTTAATAATTTGGTTGGACTATTCTTCCTTTGTTTCATTATTTCTTCTTCTTCCTTTTTGTGTGTTGGGTGGGGACATAAAATATGATTTGATTTCTGTTTTCTAAATTTATGATATTCAGGAAAATGGAAGCAAAAGCAGAGGTCTTGCTTGACCCTAACAAGCTAAGTGAAGATGGATGAGTGGCATTAAATATTTATGCTGTGAGTGAAAATGAACAATTATTGGCAGTTGGATTAAGCAACAATGGTAGTGAATGGGTGAATATCAATCTTATCCGGGTGGAAGATAAGAGTACAGAGCTTGATTCTCTTTCATGGGTAAGTTTTTTGACAACTTAGTAAAAATTTATCAATCATTCCATGAGTAGGAATTTGAATGGAATTAACCAGCAAATTAATTTAAATAACATTTCCATGCTGATGCCAATAGAAGTTCTAGAAGACGAAACATATGATAAGTTATAATATGTGTCTCATGTAATCTTAGGGTTGCATGCCACATGGGAATTTATTTCAAAGCCAAGTTTCTATTATCGGTGGCACAAATTTCACCACTTCTATATTGGAATCAACAATTTGTCAGTCAACTTCTAGGAGACAGAAAATGGGATATAAAGACTATTTTTTAACACTTGATGTTTCATTGGCCCAACTTATATATATCATGTGCTTATAAGTTTCCTAAAATTTTCTTTATTCAATATATAGATCTTTTTTCAAATTTGTATTCCTCATGTTAGGTTTTTACAATTGCTAATAGGTTAAATTTTCATCAATTACTTGGACTCATGACAACAAGGGTTTTTTTATTGTCGCTATCCAGATCCCAAGTGGGTATGATATTTTAGATGGTCATGTTAATTATTATTTATCATGGTTTCAAATTTACTTTCTTCTATTTACATACGTACTTCATCACAGTTGCTTATTTATTTTCCTAACATTCATGTGTTTTTCCCTAACAAAGAAGGAGAAGGGCTAGATGCAGGAACAGAAACAAATATCAATATTGATCATCAACTATTTTATCATTTCCTGGGTACTAATCACTCTGAATATATTCTTTACTGGATAGAATCAGAACATCCCAAGTGGATATTTCGCTCTCGAATAACTAAAGATGGAAAGGTTGGAAGAATATTATTTACCATGTTTCAGATAAAAATGGCATCTTAGATACGTTTTAGATGGAGATTTTAACTTTTTGATTATAGAATGTTGTTTATTTTTTCTTGCACTCGTCCATTCTTGCACTACACATTTTCTGTAAGTTGTATTCTTGCTTTCTTTTGTGGACTTGTCACAACTTATAGTATTGCCTTCAATTTAACTATGAATGAATATAGTCTTGTTCATAGATGAGGTTTTGTAATTTGTGATTTTTCTAAGTCATATTTTTTGGTAACACTTTTTTTTGGTTTCAATGTGTTTCAAAGATAATAAAAAAAAAGTGTGTAACTTGTCAGATTGTATTTACCCCAAAATAAGATATTCTTCTACCATCAATAATCTTATTTTTTTTAATTTTCATCTTGTTCGAGATTTTGGCAATCCCTCAATCCATGTTGTCTTTTTGTTGTTGTTAGCCCATCCACTTTTGAGCCCATCTAGTTTTGTATCGATGGACACAAAACTGGGCGTAATACCAAGTGCAAAACTGGAAGCAACATTTGGCACAAACAAAAACTTAAAACGAGACACAATTTTAGATGCAAGATGGGACAAAACATTGGATGTAAAACTAGATGTAATATTGAATGTAAGATGGGATGCAACATTTGACACACAACTAGATGCAATATTAGATACAAACATGGTCACAAAACTAGGCACAATACTAGGTGCAACACTGGGTGCAAAATTGGGCTCAAACATAGATGCAAAAAAAGACATCAACCAGGATGCAAGACTAGGTGCAAACATAGGTGTAAAATATGATGTAAAACGAGATGGAACATTTGGCACAAACATGGATACAAAAAAATACGTAAAACAAGATACAAAATTAGATGCAAATGGGGATGCAACATTATAAGTAATTTTGGATGCAAAACTAGACGCAATATAGGGCCTAAAATTGGATGCAAACCTAGATGCAGAATTGGACACATAATTTTATGTAAACCATGGTGCAAAATTGGGTGCAAGACTCGATGAAAAACTAGAAGCAAAATACGATGCAACATTGGATGCAAAAATGAGCGTGAAATTGGGTGCAAACAAGGATGTAACAAAGGACGCAAAAAAATATGCAATAGAAGTTGAAAAATTGGGCGCAAATAAAGGCATAACCTTAGATGCAAAAAAATGGGCACAAAAATGGATGTTAAAAAGGAAGTAAAAAACGATGCAATAGACGGCATTTTACGAAAATGTACAATAGTGCCAGGTTTAGCATCGGATTGTTCACCACAATTGGGAAAAAATTACACTAAAATCTGACGCTAAATTCGACGCTAAATCCAGTTTTGTTGTAGTGTACTGATGAAGAAAGAGTTACAATGTGTTATTTATTTGAAGCCCATGACACAACACCTATATGAAAATTAAATGTGTACCTAGATGTGTTTTTCATGTCATCTATGCTTCCTCCATTGCCATTGTTAGTGTATCCAATAAGTTTGAGATTTTATGAGGTTGAATACAAAACACCAAGGTCCTTTGTGCTACTTACATACCTAGGAATTCTTCTACTTGCTTTCCAATGAGAGTCTTTTGGTGACTCCATAAAAATTGAGAACAAACTTACTCCATACATTAAGGATGGCCTTGTTGCAGTTAAATATATAAGGTTTCCAACCATCATTTTAAACAACATAGGATCTACATTCAATCCATCATCATCCTTGCTTTAATTTTAATCATGTTATCACTAATGTTGGAGATGCCTTACAAATAGCCATATTAAATATTTTCAAAAATGCATTTGCATACTTGGACTCTGATATAAATATAACACTTTTAGATTGATGGAATTCAATTCCCCAAAAATACTTCATAAGCCCCAAATAAGTCATTTCAATTTCACTTACCATGTCTAAAATTAAATCGTTTATGCCAAAATCACCAGTAAAAATTAAAACATCTACATATAGGTAGACATTTAACATGTTACCTTGTTCATTAAATTTGATGTACAGTGTTGGTTCACTTTAATCCATTTTGGGTGAGATAGGAATCAATGCGACTGTACTAAGCTTTGGGAGCTTGCTTCAAACCATACAGTGCCTTTTCATTCTGTACACTTTGTCTGCTTGTCCTGGAACCTCATAGCATTTCGGTTGTTCGACATACACTTCCTCCTCCGCATAACCATTCAAAAAAATAGATTTAACATTCATTTGATAAATAGTCCATTTGTTATGTGCAACAATGGCCAAAATTTTATGTCTGTGTCCATTCATACAATAGGCACAAAATTTTTATTGAATTCTATCCCTGGCTGTTGTGTGAACCCTCTTGCAACCAATATTTTCTTTCTGCTTCTACAAATTCCCATAAGAATAATTCTTAGGAAATATTATAAATCCATTTGGTGCTAATTACGTCCTTATATTTGGGAACATCTACTAGCTCCCATGTTTTGTTTTTCTCAATGTATTATATTTCTTAATCCTTGGATTGTTCCCATACTTCATCTTTGACAACTTCCTCAAATGTTAGAGGATCATCTATTTTAGAAAATAATGCAAAAAATGAGAATGAATTTGGTGTATGAGCCTCATATATCTCATGTAGACTTCTTGTCTCTATTGGATTCGTCGATGTCGAACTTCTTGAACTACTTGATGGATTTTTTTGTGATATTGGTGTGCTTGTCGATGTAGCTTGAAATGTGCCTTGTGTTGAAATATCTTGTGCTGGAACATGTCGTATTCTACTGAGAGTAGATGAGGCTGTGGAATTTTGTATTACATGTGGTGCTTGATCCACTTCTTCTGCCACATCATCATGTTCGACAGTCAACACTATCTTGACATTTTTCTCGACAATTTCATCCCATGCTTCATTCTCAACAAATTGAACATCTTGACTGATAATTACTTTTCTTTTGATAGTGTCATACAAATTGCATGCTTTTGTGTCTTTAGAATAACCAACAAAAATACATGTATTCCCCTTATTATCTAATTTCTATCCCAGCTCATTTGCAATATGTGCATAAGCGAGACAACCAAAAACTTTTAAATGAGAGACAATGTTTCATACATGTTCAAGCTTCTTGAGGGAATTTTTTCTTCACACACTTTATCGGACACCGGTTCATGATACATACAACAGTTGGCACTTCCTTATCCCAATATTCATTTGACAAATACTTAGTTGCCATCATGCTACGAGCCATCTCTATTATGGTTCTATTCTTCCTCTCTACAACATCATTCTGCTGAGGTGTATACTGCGTAGTGATTTGCTTGTGTATGCCATGGATCTTGCAAAAATGTAGCAAAATATTTGAGACATATTCCCTGCCTCTGTCTATCCTAAATATTTTGATGTTATATACACTTTACTTCTCCACAAGTTTCTTGAACTACTGAAAACATCCAAATGCATCATATTTGTGTTTTAGAAAATAGACCCATCTTTTTCTTGTGAAGTCATCAATGAATTTAAGAAAATAATTGCATCTACCTATGGACGGTGTTTGCATTGGGACACATATATGAAAGTGTACAATTTCTAGAAGCGTGCAAGCTCTATATGACTTTCTAATTGGAAAAATATCTCTATGGTGTTTGTCAAAAATGCATTCTTCACAAATTCTCTCTGGTTTTTAGATCAATGGAAATCCTTTCACCATGCTATTCATGTGGAGTAGCTTCATCTCACCAAAATTCAGATGTCCAAATCTGAAATTCCATAGCCAGGATTCATCCTGAACCTCTAATTGAAATACTACTAGTATTTCAATGTTTTATTCTTCTTCTTCTTCTTTTCTTTCTTTCTTAAATGCAGCTTTTGCATTTTCATTTTATCTTTCATGAGAAACTTGATTTGTCTTTGCTTTCATGTCTGAACTTATCCTTAAAGGAGACAAGATATTTCTTTTCATTGGTACTTTTTCTATTAGTTGGTTGCTTGGACATATATCCTTAATCACACAATGGTTCAGCCTTCCATGTAGACTTTGTAACTATTTTTTAATAGTTGTCCAATGCTCATCAAATATTTTTTTAAACCTTTGACATAATAAACATAAAGCATAGTCTTTTGCTCACCCTATTTGGTTAGAATTCCAACAATACATTTGGCTAAACAATGACTTGGATATTATTTCCAAGTGTGACATCAGCTTGAATGGATTTGTCTAGAATGGAAAACAAATTTGAATTACTAGTCATATGATTGCTACAACCTAAATCTAAAGACCATATGTTGTTGCGCTCTGGAACAGTCTTTTATAATGATTTTATTTACATTAATTTCCCACCTATTTACTATAGTTTGATGCAACTATCCTTAAAAAGGGGCTATCTTTTATTGTGTTTCAGCAATTAAAACACTTAAACATAAATGAATCTTAAAATGTTCATTTTAATGTATTAAACACAATAATGTGTAAATGATAAACATTTCGGTACTTCATCTAACCTTTCATTCATCCCTTCTTTCGGTCCTAAGTTCTGCACTAGGTTTGATGACATGTCTCTTATTGGTTCACTAATTTTGGCTTGCCTTTGTTTTTTATCTCTCATGGATCCCATTTGTTATACCTAAATCTTGTCACCCTCATGCAATAATATCCTTAACCCTCATGTTTTCCATTAATCCCAAATGAACTTGGAGTGGAAACTTGCTCTAGATATCAATTCTACTTGAAAAAACCTAGCACCACACTTACCCTTTGGCTGATGACTGGTACCTTGTTCAACACCACCTGTATCCTGTTATGGAGAAGCCGTGCCAATGCTTTTAGTCTTTGCTCTTGAATATGTTCTCACCTAAACCGCTCTATCATAAGGGAACAAAAGTGGTACCCTGGGTAAAATGGGAAAACGAGAAGTTTCTCGAGGATTCTAGATCATAAGCCTCGTGTCCTCCCTTATCCCTATCAATATGGGTTAGTTTGAGCTCGAGATCCTGCTTGGTAGGATCTTGAAGCCACCTCACCCACAATTCTCTCAACTATCCCTATCCATTGCACCTTATAAATACAAGCTCATATCCATAGTTGAGGGGGAGAACATAATAGATATTGTTATGTTGTTGGATTGACTACCTAGACCAAATCATTGGAGAGTATAGAGAGCAAGTTGGAGCTTATGGGGATGAAGTGCTTGTCTTATGGAGGAGCTTGTCGACACGAAGGCCATGGTTGTAAGCTTCTTCATTCATTCTTAATGCAAAGATGATTTCTATCCCACATATCTGTTGTTTTGATTTCACATGCATATGTTATTAGATTCCTTAGTCACTAGTATGGATATTTAGATGATTTTATGGTAGCTTTGATGTGATTGTATGTTTGATATGTTCACAGGTACACAGGTTCATGATCAAAGCATTATTCCAGGTGTCTACAACATTCAGGGAAGGTCTTCATCCTTTGTCGTTCACTCATTTGTTCTGGATCTGAACCATTCAAACTAGAGGAACAAATTATATTTGCAGAAGGTGTCATATTCCTGATTACAAATATGGTGACTCCACTGGGGATACAAAGTAGATTTCAGTTGATCTAATCTTCCTCAATCCTTAAAATCTTGTCTGAATCCAGGCTCCATCTCCAACTCTCTTCAGTCAGATCTGCCATCTGACTCAGTGGATTTTGTTTTGAAACTTTCAGATCTATTCAGATCTGAACTATTTTCACTTTATATGATTTTGTTTACTATCAATTCATCAATATTTGCCTTGATTTGATCATTTTCTAACTTAATTTCTCATTCTCCTTGTGTTTTGGATCCATTAAGGGAACCGCACATGTGTTGTTGGAAGCAAGCTATGCCCCCACTTGTACTCTGTTAGCCATAAGCAGTGCCACTTCCTGAGTCTCATTATCCAGAAGTGGTGCTCATCCAGAACCACTCTATCAAGACCCCTCCAGCGCGGTGCCAGGTAGGCCTTCTTCCAGAACTAGTTTTTTGTCATTTTTTGCAAAAAATTGGATTGTCTTTGCTTTCAGCCCTGCACTGTCAGGCTTGTGTGTTAGAATCTAAATGCTCATGGTTGAAATTCTGCGGTAAAAACTTTTGTGATGAAAGATTTCAAAAGCTAGGTTAGGCTTGTTGATTATTCATTTGCTTTCATGATTGTTGGTTGTGATTTTGAAATGAATTTTTGAAAGATTAATTTTTAATCAGATCCCTTTTCGTTTCATTTATAAATACTGAAAGAAAAACCACTTGCTTAGCATCTTAGTTTCATTTTTCCATAGAGGACTTCTTTTTGCTTTTAAAAAGATTTTTTATTATTATTGAGTTTAGGTCATTATTATCATTGAGCATAAGGCACTAGATCTCTAATTCGCCTCACAAGCTTTCAGGTTCTCTTTTTCCTTTTATCTCTCCTGCATTAGTACTATCTAATCAAAAGAAAAAATAGTGTAGTTTTAAGTTAGATCTATCTATGTTTCAAGAAAAATAAAAAACATTGAGTGCATATGCATATAGAGTGCTTGTTGTTTTTCTTTTAGGAAAAGAGACTCTTACCCCTTTTATTGCTTTCAAAAATAAAATGAGTTTGGAATGCGTTGCTTGTCTTTGGTTTTGATTTGTTCAAAGTAGTTGTTTGGGAATTTTTAGTTTTCAAAACGGAAAGAAAATAATCTCTTTCCCTCTCGTAAGTAGGCATACCACAAACAGTAAAGTGAAATATTTGCATCTACATTCTGCATGGTTTTACTTTTTCTGTCAAAATTCCATGCATTCACCTAACCATCCACTTTAAAATTAACGGTAGTTATAAGATAAAATTTACATAGCAATTTGAGTGATAGGTTAGAGACGTGTTCGGGCGTCGTTAAGCGTAGGAGCTGTCGTTACCCGTTCGCATTACATCCTAGGACTCACACGTTTATTCCACGTACTATCAGTATATCGAATGGACTTTCATGTACCCTTGAGGTATATAGAAAGGTACTTCAAGTACTCGATTGTATATAGGAAGGCCCCTTGTGAACGATTATGCATTAGACAACACTACTACCAATTTGAACTCCCATGTACCTTGTGTATATCGGGATACCCCACTAGGATACCCTATCTATTTGAGAAAATTCCTTTGGCCATATTTCTTGGAGCCATACACCGAAAACAACATTCAGGGATATTACTACGCATGTACCCTTGAGGTATATCGCGAATGGCACCTTCTTGACAATCTTGTTGAGAGGCCTGACTATCTGAACTCCTCCTATCATTTAAGTTTGCTTGTTTGGCCTATAGCTTGAGTAGGGAAATTTTTGGTGTGTTTTCTAGTTTTGAGACCCTAGGTTAGATAGGACCTATACAAACTGGCTGAATTAAGACATTCCAAAAGAGTACGAGGCTTGCCACCTGATTTTATTCATGTTTTAGGAGAAAATCCTATGGAAGCTATCGACCAAGGAGCTGCTACCAACTTCCAAGTGGGAGAAAATGTGGTTGCAGAAAGTGGAGATCCATATCCTTTGCAAGGTCCTCCCTTAGTCCAAAAACCTTCTTGGGGTAATACCTCGTTCCATTCTCCCATAGAAGGTCATGTTGATGATACTACCCGTCCAAATTATGGTCCCAATGCTCCATTTTGGGATACCTCTATAGGTCAATCCATTTCCCCGTTTAACACCTGTTTAAACTATTCGGAACAAGTTTCACCAAATGAAGAAGAATGTAGACAATACCAGGTAGCTATTCTCCATGCACAAGAAATTGAGAAGAAAATAGATAACATATTGGGTACATCACCACCTCCTTCAACAGTTTTTTCTGTGGGATATCGGTCACTTGCTGATTCTATGAGACCCATTGAACCTATTCTAGATTGCACTATGACTTCACATAATCTAGGTCAAACTCCCAACCCTACCACCTCCCATATTATGTCTATTCCCAATCCTCCCGGGTATTCCGCACCTAGGGCTCAACATTCAATTCCTGGTTCGTCAATACCTTTTAGTGCCAAGGGGAAACCCCTGACACAACCTACATTATTTGTCACTAGAATTGTAGCAAGTCATGGGTAGACCTCTACTATAGAGAAATCTACAGTTTATTTCCTTCCTACCCACACAAATGTGGTAAACCCCCCATCTAGTTCAGGTCAGCCCCTGGGGGCACAACCTCTAAGCAATCAAACCTCTTGGGGGTATGGTTACACAAAAAATCAAGTACATGTAGGAAATATTAATTATCAATCCAACCCTATAGGAATGCCTTATGCTGGAATTCCATATCTTAGTAATACTTTCACTCCATGGGGGCAACCTAACTGGTCCTACATGCCAGCTATGGGAGAGATACATATACATACTATGGGGGGTGTCGAAGGACCATCTTATGGAGGTCCTAGAGGGCCTAATGGCTTTCCTCCTTATGGTCCTAATGGTCCTGGTGGTCCTAGGGGACCTGCTGGCTTCCCTCCTAATGGTACCGAAGGGTCTAGTGGCCCTCCTCCTAGTGGTTCTGGTGGCTCCAATGGTTTACCTCCTGGGGGTCCTGGAGGGTCCAATGGTCCTTTTCCTAGTGGTATTAGTGGTCCCAATGGTCCTGGTGGTCCAGGAGGCCCTGGTGGTCCTCCTCCTAATGGTTCAGATCCCGGAAATCAACCCCCCATGGGTGGATTTTTCGATAGTTCTTCATCTCAACAACCTGTCTATCCATCTACTTATGGTCCTACTAGTACTTATATGCCATATCAATACTACCAGAATGTGCAACCTAATCTCCAGTTACATTTCCTAGCAACTTTGGACTTGCTTGTTTTTTCCAAGTTGATTAATGATCCCATTCGACATAACCCCTCATGACCGAACACCTTGTGAAACCACTTCACACGAATAGATCACAGATCAACACACCGATGTTTTTCACGTGGTTAAAACCCTCAAGAGGGAAATAGTCCATGACCCCATCCAAATAGATACTTGGAGCAATTTATTATGCAAAAGAAAGAAAGTTACATGAGCTTCTCATAATCGATCAACTAGCCAAGGACCCTCCATGCTCTTTAAATAGAGATCATGGACCAATCGGGTGTTACGAATCAATGGTAGGTATGATCTAAGAGAAGTTGAACCGTCGAATCACTTTATGTCTAGAGCATATCATGACCATCGGATTAGAATATTTACAAATCCATACTAATGCATATTAAAGAAACACACTTTTACCTAACGAATATATTACACAAGTTGATCTTAACTAACTCCTAAGTGTCTAAATATCCTAGCATCCCCCCTTAAGAAAAAATTGGGATAGGATTGAAGGATTTGCAAAAGTGACACTATTAGGAGAAGGAAGGAGGAATTAGAGCCTATCCCCCCTTAAGGACACATTCCTAAACTCCTAACATAGACCGAAGTTTAGAAAACTTCGCTTCTGTAAGAGACTTGGTGAAGATGTGTGCAACTTGATCATTTGTAGGGCAATAGAGCATTTCAAGAACATGATCATGAACAAGATTTATGATGAAGTGCATGTGTATCTCAATGTGTTTGTTGCATTGATGTAGAACTGGATCTTTGGCAAGCTTGATGGCACTTTGATTTTCGTGCCAAAGTGGAGTAGACTGTTGTTGCTCAAATCCAAACTCTAAAAGGATCTATCGAAGCCATAAAGATTTCTGATTGGCATTAATTACGACTCGATATTCTTCTTCTGCTGAATAAAGAGCAAGAACTTGTTGTTTCTTACAAGCCCAAGTGACAGGTCCAGATCCCATACTGAAAACATAACCTGTAGTAGACTTTTGATCATTAGGATCGCTGGCCCAATTTGAATCAGTGAAACCAACCAACAAAGGTTTACCCCTTGTACTGTAATGAATCCCAAATGGAATTGTACCTCAAATATATCAAAGTATTCTTTTTACTTCTTTCCAGTGACTTTCGTGAGGATTTTGCATATAACGGGGAAAATGACCAACGACAAAGGAAAGGTCAGGACGGGAATGAGTCAAGTATAAAATAATACCAACAAGCTGACGATACAAGGTGGCATATACTTCAGGGGAAGTACAAGTGGCAGAAAGTTTGACTCCAGACTGAAAGGGAGAAGGGGCTGGTTTACAATATTCCATGTGGAAGCGACGAAGAAGGTCACAAGCATAGTTAGACTGGGACAGAAAGATTCCTTCTTTGGTTTTCAAGACTTGGATACCAAGAAAATAATGCAAATGTCCTAAGTCTGGCATTTCAAAATTTTTCTCAAGACTAGATTTCACATGGGTTATAAGTTTAGGGTCACTACCAATAAGGATAAGATCATCAACATAAAGAACAAGTATGATGAGATGGTTTCCTAATTTCTTGGTATAAACATTGGGGTCAAAATGGCATCTAGAAAAACCAATGTCAAGGAGAAAGCTATCCATTTTGGCATACCAAGCTCTAGGAGCTTGCTTAAGGCCATATAAGGATTTCTTAAGGAGACAGACAAGGCTAGAGTTATCCTGAACATATCCAGGGGTTGTTCCATGTAAATTTCCTCCTGTAAATCACCATGTAAAAAGGTAGACTTGACATCCATTTGACGGACTTCCCAGTTATGTAAGGTTGCTAGGGAAAGAACAAGGCGGATGGAATTCATTTTTGCGACAGGAGAAAGGGTTTCATTGTAGTCAATCCCTTCAACTTGGGAAAAACCTTTGGCAACTAACATTGCCTTAAGTCTTTCAACACTTCCATATGATGCATACTTAGTTGTATAGATCCATTTACATCTAACAAGTTTTATTCCTTTTGGAAGAGGAACAAGATCCCAAGTATCGTTCACCATTAAGGAACGATATACTTCATCCATAACTGAATCCCAATCTAGATTTCCTGAAGCTTCTGCAAAAGTTTCTGGATCATGATTCTCGAAAACTTGAGCCAAAAGATAAGAGGCTCACTGAAAGTGAGAACGTGTTTGACAGTGATCTCTAAGATCACCGGCAAGATCGCCAACTGCTTCACATGTTGAACGGACCCATAAGGAAGCATTGGTGCTAGTGCAATTGGAGGAACATGAGCAAGCTGAGGTGGATTTTCATTCTCACTGTCATCATCAAAAACTAGATTTGGAAACTTTTCAAGGAATTTGGAAGAAGAAGAAGAAGAAGGCACAACCACCGAATCAGGCTCGCAGGACAAAGATGGAACACCCACCAAGTTAGGCTCACAGGCTAAGAGATTTTCATCAAATTTAACATCTCTTCTAATGATTATATCATGAGAATGTGGTTAAAGAAGTCTATAACCTTTTACATCTTCATAATATCCAACAAATATGCACTTTTCACTTTTAGGCTACAATGCTTTCCATTTTTCATCTAGAATGTGATCCCATGCTTCACAACCAAACACACGAAAGTGGATTACATCTAGTTTAATTTTACTCTATGCTTGTTCCAGTGTTATACCTTGTATAAATTTAGTGGTTGTGCGATTAACTATGTAATTTGCACAATTTATGGCCTCAGCCCAATATTGAAGACTTAGTCCCTTAGATTGGATCATACAATTAGCCATTTCTTTTAAAGTGTGGTTCTTCCGTTCAGCTACACCATTTTGTTGTGGTATATATGGAACAGTGTGTTGTTGTTGGATTCCCTATTTAGTGCAGAAAGTAGTGAACTTGTTGTTAACATATTCTCCTCCATTGTAAGATCTTAAGTTAATATTTTGATGACCAGATTGTTTTTCAGCAAGGGCCTTGTAGGCCAAGAACATGTTAAATACGTCGCTCTTAAGTTTTAGGAAGTAAAACCAGGTGCATCTGGAGCAGTCATCAATGAAATTTAAGAAATATTTGAAACCAGAAAAGGAAGCAGATGGAAGAAGACCACACAAGTCACTATGCACAAGCTCCAACGTGCCAAGAGGAACATTTTTCAAAACTGTCCTGATGATGTTTTCCAAGTACACAACTGGAACAAACACTATCCTTGCAAGATACCATTGAAATACCAGTCACCATATTGTCTTTACATAGTTGTTGCAATGAGCGATAATTTAAGTGACCAAATCACTCATGCCAAAGTTTGCTCAAGTTATCACTATGAGCAACAAAAACTAAAGGAAAAGGTGATGACCCAAAGTTGTTAAATTTGTACAACCTGGTAATATCATCAACAGTTCCAGTAGCAAGGAAATTTTGAGGATTTTAAAATCCTTGATTACAACTTGGTGAGGTGTAAACATCACAGTTTTACCTTCACCCGAATGAGTAATTTGATAGACTGATAACAAATTGCAAGAAATGTTTGGAACACATAGTACATCATTGAAATAACCATTTTCTACTGGAACTGTTTCAGATCCTACAACACTTAGAGATCTATCATCACCAACAAATATTTGTTTGGTGTTACATTCATGCATAGTAGAAAAGATGGCTTGATCCTTAGCCATATGATAAGATGCTCCAGAATCAATGAGCCATTAATTTGAAGTAGAAGAAGAAGATGTAGTATAAGAGTAACCAGAAGCACAAAGTGCATGTCCATGAGAGGTAGATTATGAAGACGAATCTAGGTTGATGTGGTGCTTCTTCATTGCTGCTTCCAAGGCTTCCATCTTCTTGAAACATTTAGATTCATCATGATTATCTTTCCCACAAAAATTGCAATGATGCTCAGTCTTCTTTCCTTTTGGATTGGATCCTTTGTCATTTTTTAAAGAAAGAGATGACTGAGAGGGTTTGGGACCCTTGTTGTTTGGCTTATTATTGCAAAAATTCTATTTCTTGGGAGGCTTGGACTTTTCTTTCTGTTGGGACAATAAGGCTTTCCCAGATATATTTGCATTGTTAATTATTCCAAGATGAATGAAATTATCTTTCTCTCTAATTAAGGAATCACAAAAGGATTCAAGACTAGGCTCTTGATAGCTAGCTGCAGTCAAGGATTCTTTAATGAAGTAGAATGTAGATACAAAAATAGAATATGCAGGTCCAAGTTTGGAAAGAATATGAAAAATACATTGTTTGTCTTATTTCTTAATCTTGTATTCTACACATAAGAGTCTAAGAGTTTTATACTTAGATAAATAGTCTTGAATGCATGAAAAATCATTTGGATTCAAGGAAGTCAACTCATTCTCAAGTTGATGACCCCGAATTTCATTGTGTTTACCAAACACAGATTCCAACTTTTTCCAAGCGATATCAGGTTCATCAATTCCAAATATGTGGAATCGCAAACCAGTAGATATTGACATCCCAATCAATCCACAAGCTTCATCACATCTATTTTCCCATTTAATTATCTTATCATCATTAGTGGGTTATGTTTCTTTCCCTGAGGTTATCCTAAAAAGTCCCCTACTTTGCAGAACATCCTCCATACGATATTTCCATGAAAAATAGTTAGAACTTGTAAGTATAATATCACAAGGGGTGGTCATACTGTAAAATAATGACTGAAAGAACATAAACTAACTGTCTGGATGCAAAGAGCTCAAAAAAATATGCGGTTTTTTTAAAAAAATGGCACTGAAAACTGATTCTAGATGATGAAGTTATGCTTGATCAAAGAAAATGTTGAAGATGTCCCCAATAGTGATGTGGAAAATATTAAATTGACCAACTAAAAAAAGAACCCCTCTCTTCCCAAGATCAACCTTTGACAATCACTTTACAATAAAGTTGTTTTTAAGTGAATCACTTTTGTAGAATAAGTAATGTTCACTTTTACAATAATGTTACTTTTAAATAGTGCAACAATAAATTAAAAGACTTAAGTGACTCACTTTTTATTTTATTTTATTTATGTGAGATGTACTTTTACAATAAAGTAACTTAAAAATATAAATTGCATGCACTAAAAAGTAGCATAATGGGACTTGAGCTCAAGACCTATTAAGGAATAAAGCAACTTTGGACCAATTGAGCTAAGTTTAAAATGTACATAAAATAATGGAAAGAGGAAGGTGGCCCCCTTTTTTTTTAACTCTTCTGTCTCGTTTTCCGTGCTTGCCTTTTTTTTCCTGCAAATCACAAAAAAAAATGAAAAACAAAAACAAAAAAACTTTTTCCACACAATGGGGTTAGATCTTGGTTGGCTTACCCAGAAATTATATGTTTTCAAGTTTTCTCGTTGTTTCTGATTTGCCATGATCACACAAGGTGCACGACAAAGAGCATAGGTAGCCGAGAAGACAACAAAAAAACATTCCCTTACTGTTTCTGATTCGCCGCGATCGTACAAGGTGTATGGAAAAGAGCATACGCAGCCAAGGAAGGCAACAATTTGAGACTAAAATAGTAAATATCTAATAATAAACTGATAAAATATGAGATATTTAAAAAAAATAAAACAAATCCATCACTGTAACATTATACCTTCAGATTTGCCGAAATGGGTGTTTCTGGATCAAACGGAAACGGTTTCTGGTGAAATGAAAACTATTTCCCAATGGAAATGGCACTCTAAACGCAATGGAATAGCTCCCATATGCCACAAATTCATAGAAACTCTAGAACCATAAACCCTTTCAAAATTTCGGCAACACCAGTTCTAGATCTTGATCAAATCCGAAAGCGACTCTTCATAAATGCTCTGATACCATGTTCGAGTACACAGGGTACTCCCAAAAGACCAAACACCTTAAGAAACAACTTCACACAAATATATCACAGATCAACACATCAATGTTTGTCACGTGGTTAAAACCCTCGAGAGGGAAATAGTCCACGACCCCAGCCAAATAGCTACTTGGAGCAATTTATTATGCAAAAGAAAGAAAGTTACATGAGCTTCTCATAATCAATCAACTAGCCAAGGACCCTCCATGCTTTTTAAATAGAGATCATGGACCAATCAGGTTTTAAGCCATGGATCAATCGTAGGTATGATCTAAGAGAAGTTGAACTATCAGATCACTTTATGTCTAGAGCATATCATAACTGTCGGATTAGAATATTTACAAATGAATACTAATGCATACTAAAGAAACACACTTTTACCTAATATATATATTACAAAAGTTGATCTTAACTAACTCCTAAATGTCTAAATATCCTAACAATTCCATTTATGACTCTTCCAGTGAACTTTGACCGATACTACCGTGAAATGGTACATTGAACTCTCACAACATTCGTTTATGGATTTTGGCTCATTGGCAATTATGTTTCTTACACACTTTCAGCTTCCTATCCCTTATGAAACAGGTACAAATCTCTTAACTTCTCTACAACAGAACACATCCACCCACATATCCAATCATATCCATGAGTGGAGAAGGTGGAGAAGACTTATTAAGGCTCCTATCCCAGATCAGTTGTTAGCTGATTGGTTTACTAAATCTTTGTTTCCTCCAATCACTCGAGATGTGGCTATGGGAGGTCCTATTACTGAAGAGAAAGCCATTAGTCGAGCCCAATATCTGGACTTGGTGTATTCCCAGTCCGAAAAATTGTATGACTTGATACCTCAAGCTCCTCGCCCAAGCATCGATCCTGCCAAGCCACCAGCAAAAACCCTTATTGATGGGATTGTTGGTTCAATCCAGTCCCCGTCGATATCAAAACTTGCCAAGCAACCCGAAACCTCCACCCCCACTCCTTCAACTCCCAAGGTTTCCACCGAGGTAAATTCCATTCAAAGTACTCAAACCCTCGGCAATAATAAAAAGAAAGGTAAAGATAAAAACAAAAAACCTGGAAACCAACAGGAGAATCCAAAACCAACCTTCAACGAGAACAATAAAGGGAAAAGAAAAGTGAAATATCCATGTCTTCTATGCGGAGGTGACCATTTCATGAAAGAGTGTCCTCGTCATGATGAAATCACCCAATTCTCAAAAACTAATCCTGCACTCGCAGTTCTCACAGATCCTTTTCCCTCTCAACAACAACCGATAAACCAAATGTCTAATCAAGGAAACTCTAGTTCTTTAGAGGAAATTCGCATGATTTCCTCCGATACTATTAGTTTGCAAACTCAAATTCAGAATTATGACAAACCCACAGACAAGAAAGAAGACAATTCTTCTTCAGGAAAAGCTCCCTCTACTAGTTCTATCGATTCCTCGTCTACTATTCCCCTAACCATCGAGAAACCTAATCTCGACATGGTTTTGCATCCACCCAAGTGTACTCTTAGGAAGGTTGTTTTTAACCCTAATGCTTGAGCTGCTCCATTTTATAATGTTGTTGAAGATCTTGCTCAGGCACCATGTGCAATGTCTACCTTGGAAGTACTCCAAAGTTGTCCTACACAACGCAAAAACTTGTTAACTACTAATTTGATTCATTTCAATGTCGAGAAATATAAGTCTAGACTACCTCACAAACTTGCTTTCCAAATCATAATGAAATTAATTGAAAAGAAGGTCTTTAGAACTGTCTTAGATGAAGGAGCTTCAACTTCGATTTTGTCCCTGTCTTGTTGGAAATCTATTGGCTCTCTCGAGCTTGTAACATCACCTACGACTCTAAAAGCCTTTAATGGATGAGGTTTCCAAACCCATGGTCTCATACCAGCCCTTTCAGTTGATATTGGGGGAAAATTTGTTTCTATTCAAGTTGAAGTAGTAGATGCCCCGTTAGACTACAACGT
The DNA here is from genome assembly GCA_001517045.1 of Pseudotsuga menziesii. Lineage (NCBI taxonomy): Eukaryota > Viridiplantae > Streptophyta > Pinopsida > Pinales > Pinaceae > Pseudotsuga > Pseudotsuga menziesii. Next base: position 847,845 of record LPNX010231832.1, on the reverse strand, counting down.
CCTATTAGGAAGAAATTGGTTTTACGCCATGACTGCTATCGCTTCGACGATATTTTGAACTGTCCAATTTCTACATATAGGGAGGATTGTCACCATTGATCAGCTTGATTTCTATACACCGGATGTTACTACCTCCATGGCTAACAACATCCCTATGTTAGGTCAGTCCCCTCCTCCTTACTAGTTGATTGGGGTAGGCATGCTGAAGGATTCGTCCTTTATGGAGATTTTCCCATCAACTCCTCCTAACACAGACATGGTGACAATAATAGTATGATTCCATCATTTGATTATGATTCAAAGGGAAAAAAAATTGTTGAATCCACCTCATTGAGTCTACATGAAGAAATGTACAACATTATCCAAACCATTTTCGATGACCAAACTGATGAGCTTCATCTGGTGGCTTCAGACCTTTACCACCTGCCCTACTAGTTAGAACCCTCTCTTCCTGTTCTGGATTATCTCTCCTAGACTTTCCTTTTGATGATTCCATTATGGATATCATGAATACGAATGAGCCTATTTGGGAGGATCATCATCATAGATCCTCATTCCTCCCCAACACCAATTCAGTAGACCATGATTTTGCATCCATTTTTTCCACTGATATTGTCAACACACCTCAGACTCCTATATTGTTGCAAGATATAGATTCTGAAGGAAACCTATGCAACATTACTCAAACAAATCCAATTGACCTATCAACCAAGCCTGGTACCCTTGATCATGTTCATGCTGGGAAGAACTGCTAAGCAGAAGAATCGGAAGCATACAGAGCACTTTTCAAAAAAAATCGTGATGTTTTTACCTAGAGATATGAATAAATGTCGAGGATAGACCCATCCATTGTGGTCCATGAAATAAAAACCAATCCCATGGCCAAACGTGTCAGGCAAAAACTAAGGCAAGTCCATCCACGAAAAGTCATACCTATCAAAGATGAAATAGAGAAACTTCTCAAAGCAGGGTTTATTTATCCTGTACCCCTGATGGAATGGGTATCGAACATCGTTCCTATCAATAAAAAGCAGGGCACCATTAGAATCTGCATTGATTTCATAGATTTGAACAAAGCTTGTCCCAAAGACAACTTTCCCACTCCGCATATCGACCAGATTATCAACAACTATGCCGGAAGTGTCATCTTTTCATTTATGGATGGATTTTCGGGTTATAATTAGATTGAGGTTTTACCCACTGATCAACATAAGACAACATTCATTTTCCCATGGGGAACCTTTACATATAGGAAGTTACCATTCGGCCTAAAAAATTCTAGAGCCACTTTCCAGCGTGCTATGTCCTATGCTTTTCATGATATAAAACATATTGTTGAACCATACCTTGATGGCCTCCCAGCTCATTCACAGCAATGGGAGGACCACCCTGGTCATCTTAGAGACATTTTCCTGAGATGACATCATTATAACATATGGCTCAATCCTCATAAATGTGTTTTTTGCATTGATACGGGGCGCCTGTTAGGTTTTGTGGTTTCTAAAGATGGCATCCAGATAGATCCATTGAAAATTGCCGCTATCCTAGCTCTACCAACCCCAACCAATATTTTGGAACTCCAAAGTTTGCAAGGGAATGCAAAATTTCTCCACCGTTTTGTGTGCAATTTTGCTGAGAAAACACAGTTATATGCGTCTCCTTAAGAAGGACACTCCATTCTTTTGGGATGACCAAGACCAGTGAGCCTTTGATAATCTTAAACATGCTCTAGCTCATTCACCCATGATACACCCCCCATATTATTCAAAGTATTTTCTCTTATACATTACTTCCTCCACTACTACCATCACCATGGTTTTGGTGCAGGAGAATCCTGACGGTTAGGAGCACGTGATCTACTATGCTAGTAAGAATCTCATGGATTCTGAAACCCGATATTCATGTGTGGAGAATTTATCATTGGTCACGGTCATTGCTATTCAGAAATTTTGTCACTGCATTTTTCTCTGCACAACCATTGTATTGGCAAACCAGAACCCTATGTATTACATCCTGACTCGTCAGGTGCTCGGGGGCAATTATTCCCGATGGATAGTCATCCTACAAGAGTTTGATCTGGAATTTGCCAAAGCCACATCAAAGAAATCCTTAGTCTTCGTCAAGCTCATGTGTGCTCTTCCCTATGCTTCAACAGAATCTGAGCCCAGTGATTCATTTCTGGATGAATTTCTATTCCTGATAAGCACTACTGACCCATGATTCATTTTTGGATGAATTTCTATTCCTGATAAGCACTACTAACCCATGGTATGGAGATTTACTCATTTATCTCCAGACACAAAGGTTTCAGCCTACTATATCCCATGACGACCGCCATCGTATCCGTCACCACGCAAAATACTACCTCATCTTGAATGACACCTTGTATCGACGTGGTATCGATTTTGTTCTCCGGCGATGCCTTACCCATGAGAAAGTTGAACAATTGTTAAATGATTGCCACTCTATAGCATGTGGCGATCATTTATCTAGGATGGCTACAGCCTAGAAAATTCTTCGCGCTTTCTATTTTTGGCCTTCAATCTTTAAATATTTTCACGAGGATATTAAGAAATGCCCACCTTGTCAACATTTTTATCCGAAAAAGCACACTCATCCTGCACTGTTCCACCCCGTCATTGCCGTTGGCCCTTTCGCCAAATGGGGGATCAATTATATGCATTGTAATCCTACCTCAGCCGGGGGGCATGGTTACATCATCGTAGTCGTTGACTATTTTACAAAATGGGCTGAGGCCATGCCTACATATGTAGAGGATAGTAAGATTTCTGCTCTCTTCCTGTTAAATCATGTGATAGCAAGATTCGGAGTCCTGCAGTCCATAGTTACTAATCACAGACCACATTTCCATAATCAAATGATGGAGGAACTAAGTGCCAAGCTAGGCTTTCACCATGAAAACTCTATGCCCTATTATCCGCAAGCTAATGGTCAGGTCGAGCACATTAACAAAGTTTTGAAAATGATGCTTCGACGGATGGTTGGAGACCATAAATCCAACTGGCACCATATTCTTTTCTCTTCTCTTTGGTCTTACTGGACTTCAGTGAAAAAAACTACTGGTTTCACACCTTTCCAGCTTGACTACGGACTAGAAGCTGTCTTGTCGATTAAATGTCAGATTCCATCCTTGAAACTTGTCGTTGAACTTCTCCTAGACACTTCTGCAGAGGAAGAGAGATTTCTATATTTGAATAAACTTGAAGAAACTAGAAGAGATGTTGCCTTAGCTAATGAGGCACACAAAAAACACGTCAAGGCACAGTATGACAAGTCTATCCAACCTCGTGCATTTAACGAGGGTGACCTAGTTTTGACTTACGATCAAAGATACGACAAACTAGGGAAAGGGAAGTTCAAATCCATGTGGTACGGTCCTTTCTTTATTTCCAATTTTTTAGAGAAAGGAGCCTACGAGCTCGTGGACTATGATGGAATCCCCTTAGGAAAACCTCGCAATAGGTTGTACCTGAAGAGGTAGTATGCCTGGATCTCTCTTGGATAGTATCTTTCATGTATGTATATTACTTGACTTTCGGTGTGCTTAAGCATTTTCAATATGGTTTTGAGTTTCATGTCCGTATCTATTTATACCATGTTTTGGTTGTCCAAAGCAGATGGCTTTCTACGACTTTGCTGATGGTGCTTGCCACCACACCTTGAATCTCACCTCAACTGCTTGGGTTCTCTATTCCCCAGCTTACAACATGGTCTGTTCATGAGCAGTTTGTATTAGTCTAGCTACCAACAATATCGCTGAGTATCGAGCAATCATAGGTCTTCTGACTGAAGCTGCCTCTCAAGATGTTCACAACTTGGTAGTCTTGATGGACTCACAACTTATGGTTTTTCATTTAAAACATGTCTATACCATTAGGAATCTGTTCTTCTTCGTCTCTTCCGGAGGGTACATTTATTAGAAAGGTCATTTGAAACTATTATCTATAGGCATATCCCTAGGGAACATAAAGCAGTTGCCGACTCATTAGCTAATTACATCCTAGACTGGCATATTGCCCATTCATGACATCAAATTCAAGTATGGTTCATTGTAAATAAACTAAAAATACACATAAAACTCATATAAAACACATTCACCATTTGAGACATATAAACACCCAAGTAGAAGTTTGTATATATATATAAACATGTTTTACAAAAAATAGGTCACGAGACCTCATCTGAAGTTCATATGCTTTCAAGTAAAAAATCATCATACAAAAATCCTGAAGCTATCTATCAGCTTTTAGTGAATACATCATGCACCCTATCATCTAATGATGCTCATGGTAACACATAACCGTCTGAGCTATTCGATGTAGCAGCCTACTGAAATGACCCGATACTCCTGCAATGGGCCTCTGGTACTTTAGTGGGAGGTCGTTAATTGAAGCATACGAGATGTTTAGAGTCAACCTCTCAAGGTTGTCCTCTAACTCCCCTATCACATCATCTCCCTATGGAACAAAATGAGCTCCAGCTCGCCTGTCTAGTGGGGAGGCTCCCCCAGGTCGTGCTGCTCCAACATATGCATAAAAACATTCAAGTCTCATTACTAAACATAAAAAATATAAAATATAAAACATAAAAACATAAAAACACAATTTTCATTTTGGGGTTTTTGTTTCTTACCGATATCACCCCACTATCTATGAGGTGGGAGCGGTAGGTCAGGGTCACCACTGAAGTCGGTGCCCGCATATGCATAGTCCTCCACCATGAGGAGTTGATCTCTCAACCATAAAAAGAACGGGTCACCGAACTTTACCTTACCTCTACCCACTCCAGTATGGGCCATAATCTATACCTACCTCAACATGCAAGGGTCTCACGCCCTCAACTCTATAAAGACGACCTGGGGTCTCGTTTGTGGAACCTACTCAAAAAATAAGCAAGCTAGAATGGAACTAAAACTGAATTGCTTCAGCTCCCCCTTCCAACACTTGGTCAGCTGATCCTTGAAGATCGGAACTAGAGCTTCTTCCCAGTTGAAAACTGTGGGTTCCATGGCCTCTAGGGCGTAGGTCATGTACTCTCTAAATTCCTGGTGTACACCTTGGCTTCCCATCACTCTCTACATAGTAAGCAAAACTATCCATAGTGGACCATCTACCACCACTTTTATGGCAATTTTCTTCCCAGATGTCCTGGTCCCAAGAATGAAATGGAAGTTTATCAACTCCTGAGTAGTAATGTCCCCTCCATGGGAACCAGTCAAAGAGATGGAAGCACCCCGTCTCGATAGACCTGTCAGGAAGTAGATGTCCTCTACTTCAATAGTTAATATGTGAGCACCAACGTGGAAATACTGTTGCTCTGGATTCCACATCCAAAGTATATTTTCTAATAGGAATTCATGTGATACCATGCTAGGTGTGCAAAAAAACTTTAAGAGTCCACAGTCTCTCAATGCAGCTATACAACCCACGTTTCGTTCGGTGAAGGCATCATCATTGTCATGTTACCTGTCTTTCCATATGACCATTTTTTATTAATAAGAACCTGTAAAAAACCATCACAAGACTAATTACAAGCATTCCCAATCACTCAAATCATTAAAAATGAGCTATTTTTTCTTTTGTATGCATCTTTATTTGTCCATGGCTGGCATCGATTGTGCATAGTGTTTTTGACGTGGTTCTAGCAGGGTACCGCCTATCCCGCAAGGGGTAGGAGCAGTGCCCACTTCCATGGTTTTAGGGCTCGCCAAATAGGCCCAAAACACCACCCAAAATCAAAATTGAATGCATGAAATGAAAGAGTAGGGTATAAGCTATTACTTGAAATTGACGGTGCGTAAATTCGACGATTGATGCTTCCGATATCAGCGACTGAAAATCTGGCTAAGAAAATGCTCCAAAAGCTCTCCACTATGGGTAAATGGTAAAATGTTTTGATTTTTTACTATTTACATGGCTTTTATATACATTTTAGGATTTTGACATGTTATAGTTTTGTTTTAAAATCGTTTATTACTCAAAATCTATCAGTTGTAATCCTTTAATGTCAGTTATTGGAGAAGAGCGATAGCAGTAAAGTTTTGGGAGTTCGTTTTTGACTTTTTTGTACTACCATAAAATGGAAAAAGTCTTTGAACATTTATTGTGACACTTTTGTCATGCTCTCGAAACTTAGCATCAAAGGTCTGAGTCTTTTTCTGATTCTTTTCAAGCGCATAAAATCTCTCATCATGAAAAGAGACCTAGTGGAGTCTTCTTTAAAATCTTTTCGAGCTCCTTAAATATGAAAATATAGTCGAGTGATCTTGTCTTCTTCACGCTCATTAAAGCACTTGAAGAGTCATTCATCTAATGATAGATTATCACTTTTTTGGTTCAGGTGAACTATTTTATGAAAAAGGACCCTGTGGAGTCTTCTTCCGTGGTCGTTTAGAATCTCTATGCATGAACGATACCGAGTTAACTTTCATTGGACTCGTTAAATTAAACATTGAGAGACCCTCTTTTGGGAATGAACCCCTCCTCTCTCAGGTTCATAAAATGTATGAGTTTGGACTTGTCCTTAGACAACCTATAAAAAGTGTTTGTTATCCTCTTTGAAATCATAAAACCGAAAAGAGGCACTCATCAACCATGATGGAGAAAATGGGAAGGGAATCATTTTGCAAATACATGGAAGTAGTTTGTCATTACCTTTGAACATGGCACTTGTCTACATATCATTTCAATCAATTGGGCATTCAGCTGATTTTCATGACGATCCACTTTCATGAGTCATGTCACTCCTTTGAGTATTTCAAAAGGATGCATTGTCTACCGTTGCACTATGTGTTGGTCTGGTTGAGTCATGCTGCCAAGTCTTTTGTCATGTCGCTCGATGTTCAAAGGGAAGTTGAAGAATTTTTTACCTCTGCAGTCAAAACAGTCGTCGTGTCAGTATTTTGAGTTATTCCTATGGTTACCTTATTCACATCATTCCAAAACTTTGTTTTGAGTTTCATGTCATTGATGTGGGACTCATCATGGCCCTCCTTTGATGATACTATTCCTGTCGACATCAGCTCATCATTTGGGAAATAGTCTTAGAAACCCGTTTAGTACCTTGAGATCTATATGCCTCAATGACAGATCCTCTCGCTCTCGACATAGGTTCACATCATTGACCTTTGATTGATAGAATCAACTGGGTGTTAGACATCAGGACATCTATTCACACTTAGTAGATTGTACTAGGCTACCTTGGGAATAATTGACATCAATGGTGATCTCCCTCGCACTTGTTAATGGTTCACATCATTGGCCAGTAATCAAGTGGTTTCTACCATGTTCGACTTCAGAAAATTGTAATCACATGGATAGAAACGTACTTTGTGGAAAACGAGATGAAGACCCTGGGCAATTGCTTAGCACTCATTACTTTCCCCAGGTTGTGATGGAGTTTTGTATATCTAGCATGGATCCACATTTGTATGGTCTTGGCTATGCTCAAATTTACATCTGTATGACATAGATCTACGTTGTATGTCTGGTAGCTATATCCAAGTTTGAGTCCTCTATCACATGGATCTATGTTGTATTCTAGTAGCCATGGTTTTGTATTCCTCTCATGGATCTGCCTTGTATTGGCCTGCAGCCATGAATTGGTTACATTTCTCTATGAGTCAAAAGTATTGATGTACTGCAAATGCCTACTTGACAACATTCTCCGACCGAGTTGACATTTTCACCTCGAAGTAACAACTTGTTTTTCTCAAAGCTCTTGCTTATCGCATCTCTCTAAGCCTCATGCTTTGGGGGGGCATTCTGTTATACCTAAATCCTATCACCCTCATGTGATAAGATCCTTAACCCTCATGTTTTCCCTTAATCCTAAATGAACTTGGAGTGAAAACTTGCTGTAGATATCAATTCTACTTGAAAAAACCTAGCATCGAGTTTACCCTTTAGCTGATGAGCGGTACCTTGTTCAACACCGCCTGTATCCTATTATAGAGAAGCGGTGCCATTTCTTTTAGTCTTTGTTGTGGAAGCGGTTCTCATCTAAACCAATCTGTCATAAGGTAACAAAAGCAGTACCCTGGGTAAAATGGGAAAAATAGAAGTTTCTCGAGGCTTCTAGATCATAAGCCTCATGTCCTCCCTTATCTCTATCAATATGGGTTAGTTTGAGCTCGAGATCCCCCTTGGTAGGATCTTGGAGCCACCTCACCCACAATTCTCTCAACTATCCCTATCCATTGAACCTTATAAATACAAGCTCATATCCATAGTTGAGGGGGAGAACATAATAGGTATTGTTATGTTGTTGGATTGACTACCTAGTCCAAATCATTGGAGAGTATAGAGAGCAAGTTGGAGCTTATGGAGATGAAGTGTTTGTCTTGTGGAGGATCTTGTTGACACTAAGGCCATGGTTGTAAGCTTCTTCATTCATTCTTAATGCAAAGCTGATTTCCGTCCCACATATATGTTGTTTTGATTTCACATGCATATGTTATTAGATTCCTTAGTCACTAGTATGGATATGTAGATGATTTTCTGGTAGCTTTGATGTGCTTGTATGTTTGATATGTGCTTGTATATTCCAGGTGTCTAGAACATTCAGGGAATGTCTTCATCCTTTGTTGTTCACTCATTTGTTGTGGATCTGAACCATTTAGACTAGAGGAACAGCTTCTATCCGCAGAAGGTGCAATATTCCTAATTACACCGTTCGTGTGCCATAATTTCGTCTTTGATTCCTTGGGC
>LPNX010231832.1:818647-838770 GCA_001517045.1 Pseudotsuga menziesii | reverse complement strand
AACAAAAGCACCCAGTTTCCTAGTTGACTAGCTTTTATCTTATCCATAGAAAAGCAGGATAAAGCAGAAAAAGCAGAAAAAGCAGAAAAAAATAGAATCTACTATAAGGTCCTGCATACTAATTCTAGATGAACCCAGAATAAAAAATTACTCATTCCTAGGATATAGATGGCATGCATTGACTTTAAGGTGCCACCTAATTAAGCTAGTGGGTGAATAATTAATCAAATAATGATTAATTATTTTATCCTAAGTTGTGAGTGGGTTTAATATATTCCAACAGGGCTTATGCTTTTGATGTGGTGCTTCGGTGATCAAACCTTCTAGCTTGTTGGTTTCTTTTCGATATTTGTATATTCTTCATTAACCTTACTCAATTCAATTTATTCCTTCAAAGTATACTGTAAAAAGAAATGATATTTTTAAATTGAATAAATATATTAAATTTTTATGAAGATATATTAATCTTTATCTGTTTTCTCTTAAAATAAAACATATTTGATTATTCTATTTTCATTGAGAAAAAAAATTATTTTAAACTTCATTAAAATTTTACTAAACTTTTGGTTTTATCATTTGATTGATGTTTGATTATTCTATTTTCAATAAGAAAACAAATTATTTTAAGCTTTATTAAAAATTTACTTTCCATATTGATGTAATACTAAAATATATTAGATTTTAAAATAATCTATATTTTTAAAAGTTTAATCATCGTTAAATCTTACTATGATTTACACTTAGTTTAATCCAAAGTTTACTTACCATGAAATCCAAACTATGTTCTCCCAATTGCCCACAATATATTCAATGCACAATATATTCAATGCATTAAAATTGAGTAAGCCCAAATTATATGAGTGGCAAGCCATATATTTTTGGAAAGTGAATCAGCCACCGTTTGTTATATTATCATGGTCATGTCACCTAAGTTACAACGATGGAATATTGATTTCACTCTTTACTTTGGTTTTATGAAATGTTTACATTTTAAACCTTGTTACCTTCATATGAAAGTATATTTTTACTGGATATTATTTTTAATAAAAAGATGACTTGATATAAAATAAAATAAAGTAATATTATCCTTTACTTTAAAGCGATTCTTCGTAATTTGTTTTATAAATAAAATGTAATATTTGGATAGAGTGAAAATTATTTCCATAGTCCTCTAAAATAAAATGTGGCAAGTATATTGCATTGAATTAGCTTTGGTTTCCACTCCTTTAAATACATTTAATATGCTACATTGTATTTTGGTGCAAGATTAAGGATAATGTAGTTCACATATATATAAAAGGTTACTGAGAAACTCCAAGTGAATATTAGCTCCTAGGATTATGCGGCTGTGAAGATCTGTTATAAAGACATTACGGAAAGGAAATCACTATTATTTTTGTCAGACTTTGCACCAAATCATAGATATCGTGCATAAGTTCATTCCATTACTAAGTTCATTCCATTACTGAGGAAGGAGAGGTGTCGTGCAAGGATACTTTTAGGGGCGAATTTTAGCCCAGCGGGCTATTTTTCCATGTTTTTCTCCCAAAAAAGATTCATCATTTTGCATTTTTTGAAGCCCAGTTTCGCCCAATTTTGATGGGGTAAAATTTTTTCCCCCTAAAAATCGCCAAATTATTATATAAACGATATAAAATCCTTGGAATTTTTTTTTGAAAAATATCACCAATCATTTTATAGTTGGCATTTTAAGAATTTGTAATATTCGCCAACATTTATACACTTTTAAACAAGTATGGTTTTTTAAAATCATCCCTGGTGTCGTGGAAATTAATGTCGCACTCCATGCATATGTGCAAAAGTTGTTAAAGACGAATCTCTAGCCAGGAATTCATCAACAAATCGCTAAGATTGCAGGAGAAATATCATATTTTTTTGTCAACAAACTCTTAATCCGTTGAGATTCTAGAAATAGCAAAGACACATTAAGGAATGGAATTCGATTGCTACCATTGAAAATTGCCAAGTTAGGGATCTATTAAGTATGCCGTATCATCAACTCCATGAATTCAAAGATATCTGATCAGTTTGGTTTGAGATTGAAATATGTGAAGTGGCCATTAAAAAGGAACCATTTCCAGAAGATTTGTGTTCCTATTCGCCCAACCTGACAACACATCAACTGCTCACATGAAAGGAACCAACACACACAGATAGTGGGAGATGGCCTGTGTGTTGTACTGATCTATTTTATTCAGTAATTAAGACCTCCTATTTTTAGAGAGGTCGACCACTGAAAGGGTCGACCTTCTTTCCCATTGTAAAAAAATTATATAAAGATGTCTCATGTTGAGAAACGGAGATATAGAGATAGAGAGGAAAATCGTTTTTTAATTTTGCTTCAATTTTTAATACAAAAGATTTGTTCAGTTGTTGGTTTTATCTTTTTCTTCATGGTTGGGGACTGATTAACTCATGAATGGAATCCACTATCACCTGAGAGGGCCCCTCAGTGACAAGTGTGTATATATGTGTGTGATCCGGATCAGTTGTGTTCTTCCTATGCATCTTCATGTTTCTGTCAGCTAAGTGTTAATTCTATGATTTAATTGCTTATGTTCATTTGTTGTTGTTCAAATTTCTTATCATTTTATTAGATTTCATTAGTTTAATAGTTTAGAGTAGTTACAGAGCTCTGTATTTGTGAAAGTGGTTTATTTTTGTTTTCTTGTCATTTATTTTCCGTTGTATGTGTCTTATTTCATTGTTGTAGCATTTCTTAGTTCATTTTTTTTATTTACAATTTAGTGTAATAATTTCCAGCTTTCTCCTGCTCTACCCATCCATCTTTATGTTCACACTTATGTTTGTTGCATTTACAATTGCATTCCCGTCATCACTCCAGGAGACAAATTTCGGGGGAAGCGTGTGAGAAAACCGTAAGGAATATTAGGAAATGGTTTGAAACCCACTTCCCAATTAGGCCCATTTACCTCCAATTGGGATCAGTTTTATGAATTACTTAACATGTGTGGAGAAAAGTGTTTCCGAATAGACATCACATTTTTCCATTCCATTTTTCCTATTCAAATTTTCCCATTTATGTTTTACCTTTTTTTTTGCTATTTTTTTCATGTTGTTGTTTGGTTGTAGGTAGGTGCTTAACACCATATAGTTTTGCTTTCACGTCCAAGCCATATGCAATTTCCATAATTGCATTTCTCTTCTGCTAATAGATTGCAATTGTTTTTATGGTAGGATCTGCGCTCTTTTCTAGAACTATGTTAGTAGATAAAATTGACATTAAGAATTAGATCTTGAGTGGTTAGAACATTTTCATTTTGTTTCATTTTCTTTAGATAGAAAAATATAATTATTTTTTCTTTCCTTGCACTTTTACTTTCCTTTCTCGTATCACAGGGTTTACTTTCTTTGAAAATGAATTTGTAGAAGATATGGTTTTGAATTCCATAGTTTAGACATTTGATTGAATGTTTTCTCTATTCTAGATAGCTATTTGAATTTTGTCCCGTAGATTAGTCTTTCCTTTCCAACAGTACTAGAAATCCTTTCAAGTTGCCAAATAGAAGTTAAATAGTTTGCTTACAAGTAGTTTGTTGTCTTGTAGAAATAGTTTATTGCTTTAGATGTCGATCAACCTTCCTATATTGGGTGTTTTGGACTCATTTACTACAGTTGAGGATCTCCACTTTGATCATTTTGATAGTCCATTCACCCTCATTAATGACATATCATTCTTGGTGCACTCCCCATCCATTAAATCTGGGAAACTATTTGACCATATGCGCTAGTGCATGTATTTGGTGGTTTTTGTCTCTCCTTGGGAATTTATTGATGCCTAGAGCCACTCCACTCACCCACATGTAGCTTTCCCTCATTTATGTCTCAGCATGCTCCAGTCATGTCCAAACAGGCATTCATGACTGTTTGGGATGGTTTGGGAGCTCATTGGTCCACCTAAGGGGGTTTTGAGGTCAAATCCTAGCCTGGCACATGTATGCATCCAGATGGCCTCCAAAGGCTAACAATTTCTCCATAGTGTAATATAAACCAGATCCATACATATTTACATGTTGGACAATCATAATAATATCAATTATTAACTACAATTGTGCATGTTAATTTTACTCTTTCTACTATTTTTGTGCATGATTGTGTGTAATATCGAATTGTGAGAATCCCCTTGGCTCCTAGATCCTACTGTGAATCAATTCACATAGATATTGACTTCCTCATCATTGTAAAAAGGTACAAATAATCATCCTCCCAATTGGAGTTCCCACTCAAACGAGCCCTAGATGGTGAAAACTTAGGGTTTGCAGGAGAACCCCTCAAATATCAACTCTTCCCTTAAATACTAGATTGAGTTGTGGGATTTAACTAATGCATTGAATTAATCTACAAAAAATTGAACCATACAAAATTGCATACAAAACCATGCATACATAAATACAAATAAAAAGGGGGACTAGTACAATTCATACACATAAAGGTATGCAACAAAAAGGATTTAGTTCACAATTTGTTTTCCATATGAAGGGTTCATGCAATATTAGAAATGGTAAAAGGTATGACCTCGATGTCGATTTTTTCATCTAAAAGGGAGTTTCACCATTATAGATGGTGCATTCCTTTCTTTCCCAACAAGCCATCACGTAATACCCATAATATATGTATGCAATACCTATAAACTCACCCTACCCTATGCACCCCATCTCACCCCCACCAATTATTTATAAATCTACATGAATTAAAAAATACCCCTATGCCCCTCAGTATGAAACATTACATTGAATTGATTTTTATTAATTTAAAAACCCCCCTTAATGAATGGACATGATACAATATTGGAAAACAAGGAAAGCATTTCTGATCACCTTAGGGAAACCACTCACACACAAAAATTATTATCATACACCAACTAACATGACCATTTGAGGGAATATATTAATGAAAAAATAAGATAAATTACTTGAACATCTCTTACAATTGATCATTAAGAAATGAACCTAAATTCTATTTAAATAGAGATTATGGAAAAATATGGTGCTAATTCATGAACAAAGTGCCATTGGTATAAGGAGAAGATGATCACTTTATTTCTAAAACATAATAGTGACTGTTAGGTTAGATACTTATAAACAAACACTGGTAAACAACACCAAAGAAACATGTGCTTTACCTAAATACATATTAGACCAAGTTGAACTTGACTAACTCTTAAGTGTCTAAATATCCTAACATCAACTTTAACAACAATTTGTGATATGATTGAAGGATTTACAAAGGTGACACAATAGGAGAAGGAAGGAGGCACTAGCACATATACTCCCTTACTAATAATCTTTGAACTTGCAACATAGCTTGAAACTTTGAAAAAATTGCTTTTAGGTTATTTGTGAAATTTCTTGCAACTTGATCATAATGTTCAGATAGTGTACATCCAAAAAACTATAATTAAAATGTGAAAATTTACACTCTCAGATAACTTGATCATTTTTTTAATAATAGATCACTTCAAGGAGACGATTCTGAAAATATTTCTTCATAAATTACATGCGTATCTCAATGTGTGTTCTATCCTCATGTTGATTTATATTTTTAATAAGATGAATGGAACTCTAGTTGTTGCACTGGAGTGTGGCCAATGCCACTACTAGAATCCCAAATTTAAAACGATCTTTTGAAGCCACATGGCCTCCTAACTTACAATAATTATTACTAGATACTATACTTCTATGGAATAAAGATCGAAGGAACATTAGCTTATTCAATGCCAAGTAAAAAGAGAAAATCCAAGATGTATAACATGCAACAGACTTTCCATTATCAACTTCACTACACCAATCCAAATTAATTAAACCAACCAAGAAAAGAGTTTCCCTTGAATTGTACTACATCCCCAATTGAATTGTACCCTAGTTATACCAAAGTATCCTCATTGATATTTTATAGTGACTCTCATGGGGTGTTTTCATATACCAGGAAACAAGGAAAACAACATGGGAAAATTCAAATGGGTATGAGTCAAATACAAAAGGATACCAACTTAGAACCAATGCCATAATAGTATCTAGTTTGGTTTTGGTACATGGTAGTAATTTTGACTTGAGATTGAAAATGATATGAGATTTGTTTACAATCTTCGATGTGAAATAAACAAAGGTCACCTACCTACTTAGATAGGAAAGGGGAATACCCAAAAACTTAGAAATACCATTTTCTTTATCAAACTAACAATTCATCACCTTGTGCAGTTTAAGAGCTATAGAAGTTTCACTAATTTCATGGTAGAATTATAGATTCAAATTAAAAAATACTAAAACACTCCAATTAAGATATCAAAAATACTAAAAGAGTCAACGAATTAAAGAATAAAGCTCTATGAAAAATAAATTTCTCAATTATTTATGATGAAAAAGTAGAATATCACGATTTCATATAACTAAAAAGATATAACAAACCTGCTAAGGGAAGCAAGAAGCCGTACATATCGATGGTTGCAAAGAGTTAGGCAGGATACGATAATCCTTCTTAATTTTCAATTACTTGGCATCGAGTGTACTGAGGTGAAACACTGGCAATTAAATCATATCATAAAGAAGAGAAATCGAGAGGCCCCTTGCTATCACCTTATCCGTAAGTTGCGACTCAGGCAGATGTTTCTGGGTGATTCTTGCTTCCAATATTGCTATCAGAAAGAGACCTGCAGGTTTTCTTATGCCACCAAAAGGAGCGGGCGGGGCTTGCCTCATGCTGACTTGCCCCATGAACAACAAATCATAAATGAATATCAATCCATCACCATTATTTCTGTGTGCTAAAGTGAAGTTGCATGTATTTTGAATTTTGCAACGTATAGCCACACAAGAAATTATATATTTAGGTTTCTTACCTAATTATATTTTTATATTTATGGAAAGGTCTTTTCAGTTTGCAATTCCTCGAAGGAGTTCCAAAATGCTTACGTTCAATTAAAATAATTTTGTTGCATCATGTTTTCATTAGCTTTTGTTTTTATGCATCAGCTTAGCTTATTTATTTGTATTTCGCAAGATGTATGTAGGTACTTTGGTACTTATTGACATCAATGGTAAGTTTTTTTCGCATTGGTTAACGACATTTATTAATGGCCGCTAATCCAACTACTTTTTTTCATTCTTGACATCAACACATTTATTCGCATGACTAAAATTGTACCATTGGGTTTTGTAGTAGGTGAAGACTATATATATACTTTTCATCACTCCATCACCAGTTTTGCAGCATCATACTTCCAACCATATACGAGTATCACGGTTCCACTTTCAGTTTTCACCTTTTACTTCATTAAACCAAGCAACAGTTCAGGTTCTTTCACTTCACAGTCGGTGATCCAACAGCAGCATCAGCCACATTCATATTGCATTGTTCATCAACTTTTTGGGTAAGTGGAGGTATATTGTTTTCTAATCTTTGACCATGTAAGTCCTTAAATGCTAGAAAATGAATGAATTTGAAAAATTCCCTCACCATGTTACATTACCTTACTCATTTTCATAAACTTAACACATCTTTAGTTGGGGGGAGCATATTCATTACCATTTGATTCCATTTTACACATGTCATCATCTCATTTACCATTAACCAACATGTCTCTTCCAAACTACACTTTATTACAATTTGATATATTTTTCCATGATTCATAACATGAAGGAGGGGCTTTCTAATGTACATTGATGGCTTATCATTTCGAGTATATGTATACTTTCAAAACTTATGTATTGTAGCAAGAAAATAAGTAAAAATAAATAAATAAATAAATGTTGTTAACACAAGAACCAATATTTGTCATACTCGTGGTTGTCACACAAGAACCAATCATAAGTAAAATCAACTTATACTTATATATTTCACATCATGGAATGATTTATTGTTAAAAACAAAATAGTGCAAGGGGTTTGGGGCGAGTGAGTTGCGCAGCGTCGCGGAAGCTGCGCAAGCTCATGCGATACCACGCAAGGGAAGATCGATGCGATAAGCGGGAAAATAACCGCTTTTTGAATATTTTATGTATATTTTGACCAGGTTTTGTTGCAATAGGTCAGTAGCAGTTAGAGGTCAGTTATTAGTGGACCCTTGATGTAAAGACATAAGCCTATTTATAGATCTATTTTGGGGCAATTGAGGGGAGTCGTATGTGAGCAATTATGAACAATTGTATGTGATTGTATGTGCGATTATATGGGATAAGATCTGGTGCGATCTATTTATGGATAATTTTCTATCTTAACTGTGATTTTATCTGGCCTTCTTCCTGATGTATGCAGTCTCTGGTTTTGGAGAAGAATTGTGTAATGCAACATATTTGCGCAAGATTAATATATGATGCGATGAGTATGGCTCAATTCTTGTCTGTTGTTATAGATCTGTTATTATGCTGCGACTCTGTTTGGTTACAATGATATAATATAGATGCGATTCAGTCTTGTCCTGCTATATCAATGCGATATGTTGGTTTTAAGTTGATGCAATCTATGTTTCTGTAACTGTTGATGCGCTATGATGCTCCTTGAATAATGTTGCGATATTTTGATAATGTATGATGATCACATAAGTTATGGTATCCCTCCGTCGGATCTCCATATCCTCCTCTCACATTTTCGGAAACTCGGTTCTGATAGCTCTCCCTTGAACGCGTCGGGTGAGACCTCGTCTACTCCACAGGCATTGCTGGGCAGGGTAAAACCTGTCTAGGCCGGTGCTCAGGGAGATTGCGCTGCAAGGCGTCGATAGAGTGGGAACCCCTGTCGATGAAGCTTTGTTGGAGGGCTTCGCCAACAAATAGTTCTGTTGTCGGGACTGAGTTTCAAATAGGAGGGGGATATGTTCTAGCATCCGACTCGATTAGAGATCGAGGGATGGTTTGATCTGAAGTTGCGGGAGTTTGCTGAAACCGAAAACCAGAATCCTAAGCTATCGATAGGTCATTGGTTGGATAGATATATCCACGATGATCTTCATGAATGGTTCTTTTGTGAATTCCTTGTGCTCTTGCATGAATGGTTGGAAAATTCCTCTAAGCGGAAGACAAACTTTCAAGGAGGAGAGATGACATCCTGGACCCCAGAATTGATCTAGGCGCTGCAAGAAACCAGCAACAAGGCATCATGGACATTTGAGGTATGGTTGGATAGTATCTTATAAGGATACATCACTGAGCTTGCCGTTGATATTAATAAATCTTTTATTGAAGCAGAAAGGGAGTTTTTCAGTGGACCTCGAGGAAGATTCTTATTGTTGCTACAACTTTCAATTAAGCAACTAGTTTGTGAAAAGGGTATCCTAAAGATGGACCAAGAGTAGTGGACTCTGGTGTGCGTGGGATGTAAGAACTGCAACAAAAAGGGGGGAAATGCATAAGGAAGTAAGGGGTAGATGGGCATGAGTTATGGTGATAATGTAAAGTTCGCCAAAGAAACAAGTGGTTGTACGAGGGGAGGAGCAATGTTTCAAGAAAAGAGGCAGAGGATGGGATAAGGTCCTGCTGAAGTTGAAGTGCGATATCGGAAGAACAACCACATGGAACGAAGCGACCTTTTTGTAACGACAAGGACATACAGGCCCAAGATACACTCGGAAGAACGACAATATCGAACCCCAGCAGTAACGTGTCTACTCCTCCACGCACTACTCCACCATAAGGAAGGAATGCGTATTCTACATCGACTTTCCTGACGTGTCAACAACAGTCTAGTAATAGAGCACCAATAGGAGGAAGAAGTTCCATAATGGCAGGAGATGAAATGAAGTTGTCGATATTCAATGGAAATGGCACCGAAGATCCAGAGCAGTACTGGTTCTTATGTGAAGCGATCTGGACTGCTCGACAAACTATCAATAATGATGTCAAGAAAAGTTAGCTAGCCACTACTTTGAGGGGCTGCACATTGGAATAGTTTATGAGATTGACATGGTTACCTCAGGGAGGTACTGCAAAAACATTGGACGAGATCAGGACAGGGCTATTTGAGGAATTTAAGAAGCCAAAGTCTGGAGCTCAATACATTACTGAACTAAAAGAGATCAAACAATTCACCAATGAAACGATTTGGGATTTTGATCAGCGATTTAAGACATTGATGGCTCGGGTCAGCTTTCAAATGAGCGATGTTCAACATAAATAATGGTTTATCACGGCACTTGTCCCGCATATCCAACAACCATTAATGCAGCAAAATATTGTGACGCAGAGCGAGGCTCTGGAGACCGCGATGAAATTGGAGGAATCGCCAGTAGGGGAAACTGTCGTTGGCCAATTAGACGCTGCAATTGCAAGACATCAAAAAGGCCAAGGAAGATCACGATGATATTTGGTGCACCCGTTTCCATGCAAGCGGACATACCAAGGATACCTGTCTGACATTTCGGAATTATTTGCTGTCAGGAGCCCCTAATCCGTTGAGTGGTGTTGGTGCACCATGGTGCTGCATCTTCCAGGTGTATGGGCATCGACACGAGAACTGTGATTACATGTAGAAGATGGTTACCAAAGAAGAAAGTTTGTACTGTACATCTTTTTGGTCAGTTGGACATGACGACAAAAACTGTCGTGCTTATGATTTGCTCCAGGAAGGGACGTATGATTCATACTTTGTGAAAGGAGAGGACCCCCGGATAGCACAAGCACAAGCTACAAGTAGTACAACTAGCAGCACATGTACCGTATACACCACCACCTCTATTGCAGTTTGTCCCTATGCAACCACAACAATAGTTTATGGCGCAGCCGCAGTTTGCACCACAACTGCAAATGGTGGTACAACCATAGTATAACAGGCACCACGACTACAGTATAGTTAGCCACAATATGTTCAAGCCATGCAATATGTTCAGTGGCAACCTAACCCACCGCAACAACAAATGGCCCAACCACAGTTTCAGCAAGGAGGAGCCCGAGGAGGATTCCGCAGAGGGTTTAGAGGTCGGGGAGGAGGATTTGGCCACAAAGGAGGATGAGGTCGTGAATTAGTCCAGTGATACACCTATGGGGTATTTGGGCATTACCAAAGGGAGTTCCCTCATGTGTAGTGCACATACTGTCCAGCCAGCGATCATAATGTTGAAAGTTTCCCTCAGTTGATTGAAAAATGGTAGGCAGGACAAATTCCTCAATTACAGAATGCGCAGAATCACAATTAGCCTGCATTCCAAGTACAGAACCAGTCGATAATGCAAAACTAGGTCCCACCGCAGACTCAGAATCAGAACCCAACTCAAACACAGAACCAACCAATGAATCAACCATTGAATCAGAACCCGCCTTTGAACCAGAGATCGATAGTTGCCACTATTAAGGCTGAACCACGGATGAAGGATGTCGACGTTGGGATTGTCACTCGCGCTGGTGCGACAACTGGAGATGATGGACCATGGGTACAAGTTCGGCTCGCTGGTAAGAATAAGGTCGCATTTGATATTGCGACAGAGAAAGATACCTTCTTTGACACAAAGAACAAAATCGGGAGAAATCTGGGTAAGTTACCAATTGTTGATATGCCATTTGCTTTCGATCCATTTATAGAGGAAGGGCCATCACAACAGCATGGTACTCTGCGCAAGTTCTTTTAAAGTTGTCTATCACTGGCGAGGGACTCAGAAGCCTTTGTCAAGCTTGAGACATTGTTGCACCTCCCAGATAAGACAATGAAGGATTTTGCTCTGAATTCCTTGCAAAAAAAGAATACCGGCAAGGATATGAGGATGAATGTCCAAATTGGAGATTATGAGGTTGACTTGGTCATTTTGGACCTTGGATCAGATGTAAACATCCTGACAAAGCAAACCTGGAAATTGATGGGAAATCCAACATTGGGATGGTCGCTAGTACAGCTGCGTTTAGCAAACTAGGCGAAGGTTCAGCCCATTGATCATGTTTCAAACTTGGTTTTTGACATTAAAGGTATGAAAACATGTGTTGACTTTGACATGATAGAATTTGTAGGAGATGGTGGTTCCTATCCCACGCTGCTAGGAATTGGATGAGCTAATGATAGCATGGCAGTTATCAACTTCAAAAAATGTGTTATGACATTTGAAAATTAGGATATTAGGGTCATTGCTCCTATGAACCCCCAGGAAGGACGATGATATATCGAACATGTAAAGGATGAATTCGTGAGAAGTTGGGATCATGCTTATAACATCTTTGATGACTATATCCATCCTACTATCAATGGCGGACTTGGATGTCATAGTGCAAGTTCCACGTCCTCTGACTCTGATGATGCTCTATAAAATTGGCAGAATTGGTTGCATGAGGTATCATTCAGAAAGTGCAGGTTGATTATATAGTCTCTCCGACATGTTGCGACTAAGACTGTCGAGTTTCCCATTTATGAATGACTGTCAGGACTATTTGAGTTTTTTCAATAATTTGAAGAGAAGGTGTTTGAACCACAAAGGATACTGGCTCTTGATGTAGCACTGAAGGCTACTCCGGCTCGATGGTGGGTGACACACAAATGGACGATCCATGAATGGGAGTAGTGTCGCAGGTTGATGATGATCCGCTTTGGTGATGTAGAGGCCTATAATGCTAGGAGATATGATGGATGCAATGACCCCACCAGTCATTTGATCGAGTTTTAGACGTTATGGACATCGCGGCCTAGAGATGAGTGGGTTCACGCTTTTGTTCATACTCTAGAAGAGATGCCAAGATCCTGGTATGTGGTAGCAGAATTGCACAGAACCATTACCACTTGGGAGGAGTTGTCAGTTTGCTTTGTGCAAATGTTTAGCTTCCAGGATGCCAACCTCGAGGCATGTAATGCTTTGCACATTATCTGCGATGTAGTACTGAAAGTCATCCTTGTTGCATACCCCATTGATCCTCATGCAAATTGCTCCATCCAATCCATGATGACATGCTACAACTTGTCTGGGGAACCTAAAGAGGATGACAAGCTGCGGAATGTTAATATTCACGATTCCGAAGGAAGCTGTGGTGTCACAGATCCTGACATACTGACGGACTCAATGAACCAGCCACTAAGGATTCAGAAAGTTGACATTGGGACGCCAGAGAATCCTAAATTTGCTAATGTTGGAGACTATTGGGACGAAGAGACGATGGCCAAAATTACAGATCTACTGCATGAATTCCATGAAATTTTCCCAATTCAATTTTCAGAGATGAAGGGGATACTCGGTGACTTGGGGGAAATCAAGATTCCACTCAAGCCAGATGCAAAACCACTACACTAGAGGCCATCTAGACTGAACCTGCGATACAAGGATCGTGTGAAAGATGAGATCGATGGATGCTCGACACTGGGATCATCAAACTTGTAGAAGAATCAGAGTGGATAAGTCCAATGGTGGTCCAAGATAAGAATATTGGTGAAATTTGCATTTGTATCGATCTAAGAAAGTTGAATGATGCATGTGTACACGATCCATTCCTGACCCCTTTCATAGATGAAGTCCTGGAATGTGTAGGAATCCAGGAGGTATATTCCTTCACATATGGATTTTCAGGATACCACCAGATCCAGATTGCGAAGGAGGATCACCATAATACTACATTTGTCACTGAGTGGGGTTGATTCCAATATACTCTCATGCCATTTGGGCTAAAGAATGCACCCACTGTATTCTCCTATGTAGTCGTCGCTGTATTTAAATAGTTTATTCAAAAAATGTTGCAGGTATATATGTATGACTGGACCATCTATGGCCTGATTAAAGACCATCCAGACAATCTGTGATTGATGCTAGAACGGTGTCAGCAGCATCAGATTGCATTGAATTAAAAAAAATGTATTTTCTGTGCACCCTTTGGCATGCTACTTGGGCACATTGTATGCAAAGAAGGTCTTTTGGTCGATCCGATGAATATTGCACTGATCCTCAGTTTACCATCACTGATGAATGTACAAATTCTCTAGGAAACACTGGGAAATATGGGCTACTATCGCAAGTTTATCAGAGGATATGCTGTGATTACCGCTCCCATGGAAAAGTTGTTAAAGAAAGACGTCGCATTTGAATGGATTCTGGAATGTCAAGGAAGCTTCGACACCTTGAAGGCCAAGATGGCCTCTGCACCAATACTAGTTTTTCCTAATTGGAATAAAGAATTCCACATGCATGTTGATGCCTCTTCTACTGCGCTAGGGGTTGTTCTGGCACAGCCAGGCGAAGGTGACTTGGATCATCTAATAGAATATGCTAGTAGAAAGTTATCATTTGCTGAACAAAATTATACCACGACTGAAAGGGAAGGCCTGGCGATGGTTTATGCTCTGCAAAAGTTCAGGAACTATTTGTTGGGAGGACATTTCAATATGTTCACTGATCATTCTGCTTTACAATACCTAGTCAATCATCGTGTGTTGGGGGCGAGAATCTATAGGTGGTTTCTTTTGTTCCAAGAGTTTTATTTTGAAATAGTGGTAAAGTTGGGATGGTTGAATGCTATCCCAAATCATCTATCACGTGTTGAGAATGGTGAAGAACCAACCAACATTGATGATGGCTTTCCAGATGCATAATTGTTCCAGGTTGAAGTCACAGATGATCACTATGCACCAATAATTCAGTTTTTTTCTACTGGTGTCGTCCCAGTAGACATGTCGATTAGCCAAAAGAAGCAGCTAGTCGTAAAATCCTTCAATTTTCAACTAATTGTTGGATAGCTATATAAACTTGGACTGGATGAAATATTGCGACGGTGTATCTTACCGCATGAGCAGGGTCCCATTCTAGAAGAAGCACTTGCCGGGATCACGGGAGGTCACTATGGAGGCCGTGCTACTGCACGAAAAGTGTTGCGTGTTGGGATATGGTGGCCCACATTGAATAATGATGTCGTAGACTATGAAAGGAGCTGTGATGTCTACCAACGAGTTGGTAAACCATCGCAGAGGGATGAGATGCCGCTAGTGCCACAGGTGACTTTGTAACCGTTTGATAAATGGGCTGTAGACTTTGTGGGTCCTGTCAATCCGCCAGGTAAGTGCACTGGTGCCTGCTATATCATTATTGCAACTTCCTACCTGACTCTGTGGGTGGAAGTTGCACCAGTCGTTGATTGTACCGTTGCGAAAGCAGCACGGTTTATTTTTGAGAACATCGTGACGCGATTTGGGTGTCTTAGAATCCTGATGAGTGACTAGGGAAGTCACTTTGTCAACCAGATGGTAAAAGCGCCAACTGAAGAGCTCTAGATACAACATAAGAGGAGTACATCATACCATCTACAGGAAAATGGTACTGTTGAGGCCTTCAACAAAATTTTGGAGACAATGCTGACCAAGGTATGTAATGATAACCACGATGACTAAGACTTAAAAATTCCTGTAGTTCTATGGGCCTATCGCACTACTTGCAAATGACTAAGAGGTCAGACACCATTTAAGTTGGTTTATGGGCAAGAGGCAGTCATGCATATGGAGTATATCGTTCCTAGCTTGCGCATTGCCATAACGATGGGTATGGATGATGCAGGGGAATTAGAAGAACGTGCTGCGTAGTTGATTCAGCTTGAAGAAGATCGTTTCATTGTAGGCTTCTGTTATACCAAAATCCTATCACCACCATGTGATAAGATCCTTGACTTACATATTTTCCCTTAATCCCAACACTTGGAGAGAAAACCCATGTTGTTTGTTAATCTTTCATGAAAATACTCAGCACCATGCTTTCCCTGTTAACCATGAGCGGTACCTTGCTTGCACCGTGTGTATCTTGTTTACCATAAGCGGTGCCACCGCTTATAGCCTTTGGTCCATAAGCATTTTTAACCTGAACCACTCTGTCATAAGAGGCAAAAGGCGGTACCCTGGGTAAAATGGGAAAAAGAGAGGTTTCTAGAGGCTTCTAGATCATGAGCCTTGTGTCCTCTCTTATCCCTAACATTGTGGGTCAGTTGAACTCAATATCTCCTGTCATAGGATCTTGGAATCCACCTCATCCACAAATCTCTAAACCATTCATATCCATTGAGCCTTATAAATACAAGCTCATGTCCATGGTTGAGAGGGGAACCATAGAGGTATTGTTATGTTGTTGGATTGTGTAACACCCCGGTTTTGACCCTGTTTCATTAGATGTATATGATGTATATATTGTAAATGATCATGGTGTGGAGCTAAAGGCCAAGGCCCCACCATCGATTGGTTATGCTATGTTTCAGGTTTAAATTGTCACCGATGGTATATTAGGGCATGCGACATACATATTAAGTTTTAGCATCATGTAAATATGCATCTTTAATTAAATAACCCAACCAGCTACGTTCCCGGCAACTAAATTGAGAAGGGGCATGATTTTCACAAGGATAAGGGTGGGGGATGTCAAACCTTGGGCAATGGGCGAAAAATCCATGTGTCATCTTTCCTTGTCTTATCCAACTACCACCATTAAACGTTCTACTAAGTAGTTGAGGCAGTTATTGTTTTGGGAGTGGGGGTGGCAGGATTGTCAGTCCTTGCCCACCCGCACACTCCACCAGCAATGAACCTCACGTTGGGAAAAAGGAAGCAAAAAAAACTCTCTAGGATTTCCACTCTCTCTTTCCTCGACAGAGCTGAAACACTCATGCACTTCTAACTACTGAGCATCCTCTCCATTGTCTATTCATCTTCACATATAGGCAGATCTATTCATCCTCACGCAGGAACCATTGTCTGTTCATTATTCTCACGCACAGGATTTTTCCTGGTTTTGACTCACACAGCTAGCTGGGAGCCATGCTCTTTCATCCATAATTTTCCTGTGAAGGGCCATTCATGTTTTCGGCGATATGATCTCCTTACAGACTAGTATGGCCATGTAATTTTCCATCATTTCGATGTTGAGATTAGGATCGTTGTTCTTCCCATGAGTTATGGTTTCCTCCATTCTCCTTAATATTTGTTGTGTTTTTGTCGTCTCCCTTACATTGTGATAGTTGTGGTCTTCTTTACATTTGGGGTCTGGTGCAAGTTTCCCTCACGCACACACTGTTTGGAGTCGTTTTCCCCTGTTAAGCTGCAATTGTTGATTAGTTGCATGCGTGAAATCATTGGTCTTCGGACTATTTTGGGAGCAGGGATGGGGGCTTGGTTTGCTCAATAAACCTGGTGTGTTTGGAAACCACACAGACAGAGCTAGAGGGCTGGCTTTCTTCTCCACAACCCTTGAATAGCACTGGAAGGGAAGGGAGGGCCTGAGGGACTGTGTAGTAGAGAAGGGACCGATTCTTTGTGTTAGGTGTGTGTGGGTGTCTTAAAAGTTAGGCTAGTTCTAGTGTAGATGTTCCTAGATCTGTAATTGGCTCACCAGCTTAGCATTTAGCCTTTCCCAACTCTTGGATGGCTTGATAAACCTGACCATGTTGGCTTGGCTGTCTTGTTGATGGCCTAATAAACCCAACTGTGCTGGCTTGGCTGTGTTTTGTGTATCCTTGGCTATGTGTAGGCCTACTTGTTCCTTTATTCCCTGGAGAATCATGTCCAGCTCGGGGGTGGCAGCACTGTTGAGAGATTAAGGAGCACGCTGGCCTATGGTTGGGTGGAATGTTGCAGCGACATAGCTAGTTGCGGAATGAGTTCTTCATAAGATAAGTAATATTGCCTATATCACTTCTGCAACCATATCTTATGTTAATGAATGTGATGAACATGTTGAATGAATGCTTGTATAAATGTCTGTTGCTTCCGCTGTGCATGATAAATAATTGCATCTAGGTATGTTCCACTTCAATGCATTCGGTTTCAGCATTTTTATGAATTCACATGTTCATGGGGCTAGCAGCCCGGATGGCTAACGCCATGGTAGCATCCTCTTCGTCGGTTAGAGGGTCGGGGACGTTACAGATTGACCACTTGGCCTAATCCATTTGAGAGCATAGAGAGTAAATTTGGAGCTTATGGAGATGAAGTGTTGGTTTCATGGAGATGCATGTAAACACTAAGGCTTAATTAGTTGTAAACTTCTCCATTCATCTTAATGCAAAGCTGATTTCTATCCCACATTACTGTTTTTTTGATTTCGCATGTAAATGTTGTTGGATTCCTTAGTCACTGACATGGATAAATAGATTATGTTATGGTAGCTTTGATGTGTTTGTGTGTTTGATCTAATTGTAGGTACACAGGTTCACTATCAAAGTAGCATTATAGGTATCTATGACATCCAGGGAGGGCCTTCATCCTTTTTCATTCACTCATTTGTTCTGGATCTGGACCATTCAGACCAGAGGAACAACTTCTATCCGCAAAAGGTGAAATATTCATGCTTACAAATTTGGTGACTCCGCTGGGGAATAGAGGACCTAGTTTATTTGATATTCCTCAGTTCTTCAACTCTTGTTTGAATCCAGGATCCTTCTCCAACTCTCTTCAGTCAGATCTGCTATCTGACTCAGTGGATTTTGGTTTGAAACTTCCAGATCTGTCTAGATCTGAAATATTTCGACCTTTTATGCTCTTTTTTATTCTCAATCTATCAGTTTTTACCTTGATCTGATCTTTTTATGACTTGATCTGTCGTTTTCCTTTGTGTTTTGGATTTATACAGGGAACTATGCTTATGCAGTTGGTGAGAAGCGCTGCCACCTCCTGAACCCAGTTAGCAGCACGTGATGCCACCGACTGAGTCATGTTGGCAAGAAGTAGTGTTGGTCCAGAATTGCTCGGTCAAGACCTGTGCAACGTGGTGCCAGGTAGGCATCATTCCAAGACCTCTTTTTTCTCAATTTTTGCAAAAAAATTGAGTTGATTTGCTTTCAACCTTGCACTATCAGGCTTGTGTGTTAGAATCTGATGCTTGTGGTTTGAAATTTTATGGTTAAAGATTTGTTTGATTGGACAATTCAGAAGCTAGATTAGACTTATTGATTGTTCATTCACGTTTGTGCTTGTTGGTTGTGTTTATGAAAGGAATTCTTGTTTTTTGAAAAGCTTAGGGTGTTAGTAAGATCTCTTTTCATCTCTGTTATATAGACTTAAAGAAAGACATTTGATTAGTGTCTAAGTTTCATTTCTTGTTTGCATAGAGAACTTCTTTTTCCTCCTTTGAAAAGAAAATTTTTGACTGAGATTAGGTTACCGTTATTGAGCATTAGACATTGGATCTCTGATTGGCTCATAAGGGTTTAGGCTCTTTACGTTCTTTTGTCTCTTATGCATTTAGTACTATCTCATCAAAATAAAAATATGGTAGTTTTAAGTTAAATTTGCCTATGTTTTAAGAAAAATTGAAAAATAGAGTGCATATGCATGTAGTGTGCTTCTTGTTTTTCTTTTAGGAAAAGAGATTCTTCCCCTTCTTATTGCTTTCAGAAAAGAGAAATCAGTTTGGAAAGTGCTGCTTGTATTTGACTTTGCGTTCAAGATTGTTGTTTAGAAATATTTTTGGTTTTGGAACAAAGAAAATACTCTCTTTCCCTCTCGTAGGTAGGCATACTAAACGGTAAAGTGAAATATTTGTACACGCATATTTCATGGTTTTAATTTTTCTGTCAAAGCACCATGCATTCACCTAACCGTCCACTTTAAAATTAACGATAGTTATAGGTTAAAATTTACATAGCAATTGGAGTGATAGGTTAGAAACGTGTTCGGGCATCGTTAAACGTAGGAGCTGTCGTTATTTGTCTGCGTTACATACTGAGACTCGCGTGGTTATTCCATGTACCATTGGTATATCGAACGACCTTTCACGTACCCTTGAGGTATATAGAAAGGTACTTCATGTACTCGATTGTATATCGAAAGGCCCCTTATGTACGGTTATGCATTAGATAAAACTACTACCGATTCGATCTCCCACGTACCTAGAGTATATCGAGAGACCCCACTAGGATACCTTATCCATATGAGAAAACCCCTTTGGCCATCTTGCTTGGAGCCCTACACTGAAAACAACATTTAGGGAGATTACTACACAGATACCCTAGAGGTATATCACGAGTGACACCTTCTTGACAATCCTACTGAGAGACCTGACTATCTGAACTCCTCCTATCATTTTAATTGTGCTTGTTTGACCTATAGCCAGTGTAGGGAATTTTTTTGGTGTGTTTTCTAGTTTTTCAGACCCTAGGTTAGATCAGAACTGTTCAAATTGGTTGGTTAAGACAATCCAGAAGAGTACGGGGCTTGCCATCTGAT
>LPNX010231832.1:797738-818549 GCA_001517045.1 Pseudotsuga menziesii | reverse complement strand
CTTGTCCAACAACCTTCTTGGGGAAATACCTCGTCCCATTCTCTTGAAGAAGGTCATGTTGATGATACTACCTATCCGAATTATGGTCCCAATGATCCATTTTGGGATACCTCTATGGGACAGGCCATTGCCTCATATGGCACCCATTTAAACCCTTCTGGAGAAGTTTCTCCAGATGAAGAAGAATGTAGAAAATACCACACAGCCATTCTTTGTGCACTAGATATTGAAATACAAATAGATGACATATTGGGCACGCCACCAACACATTCCACAGTTGTTCCTGTGGGATACCATTCACTTTCCGATTCTATGAGACCCATTGAACCAATTATAGATTGCATAGTAACACCACACAACCTAGGTCAAAATACCAACCCCATCACCTCCCATGTTATATATGTTCCCAATCTTCCCAGGTCTTTTGCACCTGGGACCCAACCTTCAATTCCCATGGCGTCATTACCTTCTAGTGCTGAGGGGAAACCCCTGGCATGACCTACATTATCTGGCACCGAAATTGTACCTAGTCAAAGACAGACCTCTTATATAGAACCATTTATAGTTTAAGTCCCTCCCACCCATACTAATGTGGCTAATCCCCTATCCAGTTCAGGTCATCCCTTGGGGGCACAACCTGCAACCATTCAATCTTCTGGAAGTTATGGTTATCAAAATACCTATAGGGAACATTAATTATCCACCTAATCCTATAGGAATTCCACACCCTAGTAATACTTTTATGCCATGGGGGAAACCTAATTGGTCCTACATGCCAGCTATGGAGGGAATACCTATACATATTGCAGGAGGTGCCAGAAGACCACCTCATGGAGGTCCTCCCTCTGAAGGGCCTGGTGGCTTTCATCCTTATGGTCCTAGTGGTCCTATAGGGCTTGGTGGTTTTCCTCCTTTTGGTATTAGTGGTCCTGGGGTGCCTGGTGGATTTCTTCCTAATGGCCTTGGAGGGTCCGGTGGCCCTCCTCCTAGTGGTTTTGGAGGCACTGGAGGTTTACCTCCCAGTGGCCCTGGAGGGTCTGGTGGTCTGCCTCCTAGTGGTCCTGGTGGTCCTAGTGGTCACAATAGTCCTGGTTGTCCTGGGGGCCCTGGTGGTCCTCCTCCCAGAGGCCCTAGTGGTCCTAGCGGTCTTGATCCCAGAAATCAACCCTCTACGAGTGGATTTTCCATTAGTTCTTCATCACAACAACCTATATATTAGTCCACTTACAGTCCTACTGGTAATTATATGCAATATCAATATTTCCAGTATGCGCAACCTAACCGTCAGTTACCTTTCCTAGCAACTTTGGACTTACCTGTTTTGTCCAAGTTGATTAATGACCCCATTTGACACAATCCCTCATGGCCTCCCATTCTGGTAAAGTTACCATCGGACATGCCGAAGTTCGATGGGAAGAAGGGAGATGATATGAAAATCCATGTCATGACATTCCATTTTTGGTGTTCTTCAAACTCCTTCATGGATGATTCAGTTTGGTTATGACTTTTTCAACGAACTTTGACCGGTACATCCGTGAAGTGGTACATTAAATTCCCACAACATTTGTTTGTGGATTTTGGCTTGTTGGAAATAGTGTTTCTTACACACTTTCAGCTCCCTATCCATTATGAAACGGGTACTGATCTCTTAACCTCTCTATGACAGAACACCTCCACCCACATATCCGATCATATCCATGAATGGAGAAGGCAGAGAAGGCTTATTAAGGCCCCTATTCCGGATCAGTTATTAGCTGATTGGTTTACGAAATCTTTGTTTCCTCCAATTTCCCGATATGTGGCTATGGGCAGTGTTGTTACTAAAGAGAAGGCTATTAGTCGAGCTCAGTATCTAGACTTGGTCTATTCCCAGTCTGGAACTCTTTCTGACTTGATTCCTCAAGCTCCTCACCTAAGCACTGATCCCACCAAGCCACCAGCAGAAGTACCTGTTAATGGGATTGTTGGTTCAACCCAGTCCTCATCAGCAGCTAAACTTTCCAAGCAACCCCAGACTGCCACCCCTACTCCTTTGACTCCTAAGGTTTCCGCCGAGGTCAATTCCATTCAAAGTACTCAAACGTCAGGCAACCATAAAAAGAAGGGTAAAAATAATAATTAAAAACCTGGAAACCAACAGGAGAATCCAAGACCAACCAACAATGATAACAATAAAGGGAAAAAAAGGCATAATATCCATGTTTGCTATGCAGAGGTGACCATTTCTCAAAAGAGTGTCCTCGTCGAGATGAAATATCCGAATTTCTGAAATCAAATCCTGCACCTGCAGTACTCACAGATCCTTTTCCCTCTCAGCAACAACTGATAGACCACATGTCTAATCAGGGTAACTCTAGTTCATCTGAGGAAATTCGTATGATGCCCTCAGATACCATTAATTTTCAAACTCGAAGTCAGAATTATGACAAACCCACAGACAAGAAAGAAGATCATCCTTCTGTAGGGAAAGCTCCCTGTACTAGTTCTCCTGAATCCTCATCTATTGTTCCCCTATCCATTGAGATGCCTACTCTCGACATGATTTTGCGTCCACCCAAGAGTACACTTCAGAAGGCTCTATTTAACTCTAATTCCTGAGCTGCTCAATTTTATAATGTAGTTGAAGATCTCGCTCATGCACCTTGTGCAATGTCTACCTTAGAAGTACTCCAAAGTTGTCCTACGCAGCACAAAAACTTGTTAACAACATTAGGAGCTTTAGACCCGGATAATACTAATTTGATTCATTTCAATGTTGAGAACTATAATTCTAGGTTACCTCATAAACTTTCTTTCTAGATCATTACGAAAGTAGTTGGAAATAATTTTTTTTGAATGGTACTAGATGAAGGAGCTTCGACCTTTGTTTTGTCTCTGTCTTGTTGGAAAGCTCTTGGCTCTCCCGAGCTTGTAACATCACCTACGACTCTCCAAGACTTTGATGGATGAGGTTTCCAGCCCCATGGTCTCATATCAACTCTAGCGATCTATCTTGGGGGAAAAACCATTTCCATTCAAGTAGAAGTGGTAGATTCCCCGTTAGATTACAACCTCATAGGAAGAAATTGGTTTTATGCCATGACTGCTATCGCTTCAACAGTATTCCGAACAGTTCATTTTCTGCATCCAGGGAGAATTGTTACCATTGACCAGCTTGATTTCTGCATGTCGGATGTTACTACCTCCACGGCTAATAACATCCCCATGTTAGGCCAGTCCCCTCCTCCTTACCATTCGATTGGGGTAGGTATGTTGAAGGATTCATCCCTTATGGGTATTTTTCCATCCACTCCTCCTAACACGGATACTGCGACAGTCCATATGATCACCTCATTTGATTGTGAGCCTAAGGTTAAACAAGTTGTTGAGTCCACCTCGTTGATTTCACACGAAGCAATGTATGACACCATTCAAACCTTTTTTGATGATCACACTAATGACCTTCATCTAGTGGCTTCGGACCCTTACCATTTACCTTACTAGTTAGAACCTTTTCTTCCTATTCTAGATTATCTCTGGGAGACTTTTCCTTTCAACAAGTCTATTCTAGAGATCATAAGTACGGATGAGTCCATTTGGGAGGATCACCATCATAGATCCATGTTCCTCCCCAACACCCATTTGGTTAACCATGATTATGCATCCCTGTTTCCTACTGATATTGTTAACGTACCCCAAAGTCCCATATTGTTGCAAGACACAGATTCTGAAGGAAACCTTTGCAACATTACTCAGACAAATCCAATTGACATATCAGCCAAAGCCTGATACCATCAAGCATGTTCATGTTGGGCATAACTGCTCGGCAAATGAATCTGAAGCATACAAGGCACTTTTTAAATAATTCCGTGATATTTTTTCCTGGTCCTATGAAGAAATGCTGGGGATTGACCCATCCATTGTGGTCCATGAGATTAAAACCTATCCCACGACTAAACCTGTCAAGAAAAAACTAAGGCAAGTCCATCCTCAAAAGGCTGCAGCTATTAAAGCTAAAATAGAGAAACTTCTCAAAGATGGGTTTATTTATCCCATACCCCTGACGAAATGGGCATCGAACATTGTCCCTGTCAATAAAAAGCAGCGCACTATTAGAGTCTATATCGACTTTAGGGATTTGAATAAAGCTTGTCCGAAGGACAACTTTCCTACTCTGCACACCGATCTGATTATCGACAACTGTGCTGGAAGTGTCATCTTCTCATTTATGGATGGCTTCTCTGGCTATAATTATTTTGAGATATTACCCACCGATCAACACAATACGACATTCATTTTCCCATGGGGAACCTTTGCATATAAGAAGTTACCTTTTGGCTTGAAAAATGTTGGTGCCACATTCCAGCATGCGATGTCCTATGCGTTTCACGATGTTAAACATATTGTTGAACCGTACCTTGACGACCTCCCTGCTCATTCATAGCGATGGGAGGACCACCCTGGTCATCTTAGAGAGATATTCCTAAGATGCCGTCATTATAATATACGGTTCAATCTGCATAAATTTGTTTTCTGCGTCGAAACGGGACGTCTGCTAGGTTTTGTGGTCTCTTAGATGGCATCTGGATTGATCCTTTGAAAATTGCTACCATTTTAGCTCTACCAGCCCCAACTAATCTCCTTGAACTCCAAATTTTGCAAGGGAAGGAAAACTTTCTCTGCCATTTCATGTGCAATTTCATAGAGAAAACACACAGTTATATGTGTCTCCTCAAGAAGAACACCCCGTTCTTCTAGGATGACCAAGACCAATGCGCCTTTGACAATATTAAACACGCTTTGACTCATTCACCCATGATACACCCCCCATATTATTCAAAGGACTTTCTCTTGTATATTACTGCCTCTGCTACTACCATCGTTATGGTTTTGGTGTAGGAAAATCCCAACGGTAAGGAGCACATGATTTACTATGCTAGTAAGAATCTCATGGATTCTAAAACTCGATATTCATGTGTGGAGAAGTTAGCATTGGCCACGGTCATTGCTGTACACAAATTTTGCCACTACATTTTGCTCCGCACAACCACTGTATTGGCAAACCATAACCCTATGTATTACATCCTGACTTGTCAGGTGCTCGAGGGCAAGTATTCCTGTTGGATAGTCATACTTCAGGAGTTTGATCTGGAATTTTCCAAAGCCACATCAAAGAAATCCTTGTTCTTTGTAGAGATCATGTGTTATCTTCCCTGTGCTTCGACGGAATCTGAGCCCAGTGATTCATTTCCAGATGAATTCATGTTCCTAATTAGCACTACCGATCCATGGTATGGATACTTTCTTATTTATCTCAAAACACAACGATTTCAGCCGCATTTATCCCGTGACGATCACTACCGTATCCATCACCACTGTTGGGCTATAGGGGAGACTCGGGTTTTATACCATTAAATTCACACCAACAAAAGACCCATATGTTGGCCCTTTCGGCAACATTTTGTGAACAGGTTACAGTCTCAACCGAAATAGCTATGGGGTGTCGCAGAACCAGGTTTCTGGAAGCAAAATAGGGATATTACTGTACCTTTAGTCTTTAACAAGTTATAATCATACAATACAGAGCTTCAACATACACTTATTTAGCTTCGCAATTAGATAAACAACAGTGACTTGCTTAACCCTTACTGGTAATTCACAGCGAAGTTAGTATTTAGCAGTGATCTTACTCATCAGTTATATAATTATCAATGCATAACAGAACATAACAGAACAACAAAAAAGAACCACAACACAAGATATAACGTGGTTCACCCCTAGTTTAGGGGCTACGTCCACAGAACTGTGTTTTATTCAACTCTTTACAAAAACCACAGTTCTGATCTGCGCACTCAGCTGCAGATCCCTTCAAGTCCTCAAAGCCGTGCACACAGCTGCAGGCCTCTACGCACACACCTGCAGATATTCTTTATCACCCAAAAACCCTCTGCGCACACAGCTGTAGAGGTCGTCCACGCACACAGCTGGGACTTAAACTTTCTACAAAAAAACCCTTAGCTTCGCATCAATTCATCTTACATCAAAATCCTAAACTGACTTCTTTACAAGAGTGCTTATTTATACAGTGCGCTTATTACAAAACCATGGGCAGCCCGAACCCTAAACCCTGGACTTAAACCATGGGTTGATTACAAAAAGAGGAATTTGAATTAACCTCGACACCCCTAAGACTATTTTGAGTCGTAACTCCACTTACAAGCTTCCACAAAAACCATGGAGTTACCAAGGTTAAGGAACGTTAAGGTGCGCGGCCCAACAGGCCCCTAAGACTCACTAGTGTCCCGTCCCGGGACACCCTGCTGCTCTTCTGGTGGACGAACTTTGTCGGTGAAGATAGTGAACTACTTGCTAAGGCTACGCATGATGTTGTCGGCTGCTTTCTCCTTCTCCACCAACTCCTGCAATGCTGCTGCTGATGCTTCGCTAGCCTTTTCCTATGCAAATGCATCGTATTCCTTCAGAACTTTAAGCTAGCTGTCCGCAGCAGTACTCAACTTCAAAGCCTCATTGACAAGGGGCTGCATAGAATTTTCCAACAATCTTGCTTTCGCTCTACATGACTCAATTTCCTGCTGGAGTTCATTACTTTGCTTGACCTTGAGCATTTTCTGCATAGGAGGTAGAGTCTTAATTTCCTCTTTGACTGCCTCCA
Organism: Pseudotsuga menziesii; assembly: GCA_001517045.1. Classification (NCBI taxonomy): domain Eukaryota; kingdom Viridiplantae; phylum Streptophyta; class Pinopsida; order Pinales; family Pinaceae; genus Pseudotsuga; species Pseudotsuga menziesii. The sequence goes on along the minus strand of LPNX010231832.1, from coordinate 811,897 downwards.
GCTCTATTTGTCGCTGCTTGATGGTTTCTTGCAGCTTTTGCACTTCTGGATGTTCCTGCAGGTTCACCCAAGCTTCGACGGTGTCCTCTAGCAGTTTTACTGTGCTGCTCACAGTATCTGAGATTTTCCTTGCTGAGGCTTGAATGTCTGCTCGGTACTGCTCCCTGACCTCTGGTGGGCTCTCTGGGATTATGCAAAGTTGAAGCTCCACAATCCGAGCCTCATGTTCTGCTTTGAGCTTGTCTATTGCACTACGAGACTACTGTGCGTAGTTTTTGAGTTTGGCAATTCTTTTCTCCGGCTCTTCCTCATCCTAGATGTTGAAGTCAAGAAGACTTTGACACGCCTCCTCCAACTGTGCTACCAGGTTATCGTTCTGCTTCATGGTATTTTCCAACTGTATTTGTGAGTAGCAGTTTCATGCTTGGATTTCCTTCGCGATAACTGACTGGTAGAGATGTAATTCTGTCATGGACATCTTGGTGTAATCTATTCCAACTATCATGTTCATCTCCGTGCGAGATGCTGCGTCAGTTATGATGAGGGCTGCACTTGACACTTGACCCCTATTTTCTCTAACTGGCCATTGCCTTAGGTCTAGCTGCGTGTTTACTGGGGCGTTGCTTGCTGCAGCGCTAGTCGCTGATTTTTCTGCTAAGTCCTTCAACTCTGAGATGTGCTTTGCTACGCCGATAATTGCATCAAGATGCGTAGCTGCAAAATATGACCATTTCTTGGTGAGAACTTCTGGGGACTTCGACAGAGCCTGATCAATATCCTCACTTGTCAGGCTGGGCTCTTCGTCGATATTCTTTTCCTTTGACGCCTTCATTTTCTTTCGGGACTGAGGTTTGGTCACTACCTCTGCTTCTGGTGACTTGCTCTTATCTGGCCGATTAGGGTCTGAGGCAGTTTTAACTGAGTCTTATTCTTCTTCTTCATTTCCACCATCTCCATCCTGGTCGCTTTGAGTCTGCTGCGACTCAGTTTGTTCTTCACTGTCCTCTTGTGGGTCTTGCTGTTGCGTCTAACTAAGGCCTGTGCCCACATTGGTAACTGGGGGAATTGGAATGGTGGGTTTTGTTCCTGCGTCCTTCAACCATTCAGCCGACAACTGCTGAACTACCGCGAGGATGTCTTCTTTGGTTACTACATATGGTAACTTGAACCATTGATGCTTTTGATCTGTGCAGGCCTGGATGAAAATATGATGCATGTCGGTGCTGAAGTTGGCTGCGCCGTCATATTGAGAGAATAGCTCATTAGTGAGCCGTGGTGTTTGTAGGATCTCATAGGATATGCTCATGGCATAGAAGGCGAACACCATGTTTGTCATCTGCTGGGATTCTTTGTCCTGCGACACCCAGAGAGATGCGTACCTTGCTGCACCCGGCATGCTTGGAGGTACTTCAATAAATTGCGCCTCGGTGGGTTCTTTCCACCCGATTAGTGTAATAAGTACTATCAGCCATGAATAATGAAAGGGTCTACCTTTTTCCTGTGCGTCGCGGGCATCTTCAAGAAATTCCTTCACAATGTACTCTGCCCAATTGTAACTGTAGCCTTTGGCACAGTTCGCAGCAATTCTGATAACCAGGGCAGGCACTTCATTTGGTCTACACTTTCGCATGAGCTTGCGTGATAAGAGCTCAGCTACGAAGCGAATGTTCTAGTGTTGAATCGTGGAAGTGTGATACCCTTGTTTCCCCTTCGTGAGGCTGAATCAGTCCTTCATGCTTTGTGCGAGCTTCATATCTTCATGTTTTGAAGGAAATTCGGTCCCCGGATCAGGCCCCGCTATTGGTAAGCCTGTGATGCTATGAATGAGCTCACCATTAATAGGAATTCTCTTATCTCCTATCCATAGGTGGCCGTCATGTACTTATTCCAGCAGCTGCTTGACCACTATGGTCATCTGTGTGCTCCGACCAAAATGGGGAACATCGAGCATCTTCAACAAACCAGCTTTATCCAAGCCAGCAACCCACTATTTTACTTCCAGCAATGTCGCCCCAGTCTCTGGATATTTGACAAAATGCAAGTATTGTCCTGAGGTGAACTGTGCAAAATTCCCATGATCATTCATGTCGTGGTCGGCATACTTAAGCCGGTCTATTTTCCCTGTCATGGTTCCAACCAACTGAACGTTCGGTGGCAACGAAGGGGTGCATAATGTGAACTTATTTGTCCATCGAGGTAGCTGAATCCCCGGTCAAATAGGCTGGAGATATGGTGGACGCGGCGGGGCAATGTTCTCATCCGCTCTAGGTGGGACCTCTGCTGACCCAAATGGAGTCATCTCGGGATCCTCCGGTGTTTTCCCTGATTGCTTGTGTCTGTCTTCATTGTGCTTAGAACGCACTTCAGGCTTAAACTTTTTTCTGGCAGATCGTGTCTGCATTGGCTGAGTCGATGCTGGGGGGGTTTCTTCATGGGGTGCAGATGCAGGTGGGTGGTTGAAATAGTTTGGCAGACCTGTCTACTCAAATTCCCTCAATAGTTCCTAAAACTCACGATCAGTTGACATGGATGCAATGTTAAAACTCAAGGAAATGCGAAATGCGAACGTCGCGGGTGTGGGTTCTTTCTTATAGAATCCATCAACTAAATCTGTCATAACTGTGCATTTATGATACCGAATCAAGCAGAGATCTTGTCCAAACGGTGGTATATTTTCCAAGATTGCATTAATACAGGCAGTTAATACAGAGAACGTACTGGCGCCGCCAAATTTGATTTCGTCTAACGGTCGTTTTTTAAGTTCCGACAGATCTTCCCTTCTTTAGGACAACCAGTAACTCTGGCTGTGCCATAATAAGTACATTCGACACCGGCTGACACCAGCTTCGACATGGCTTCAAGATTCTATCCACGACAAAATTCCATCCACAACCTCAATGATTCCTTTTATTTCTAAGAACTTCATCGGACATAAGTCCTGATACTCATGGAGAAGTTGGGTCACTTTGCTCACCATTTCTTCATCCCAATAATCTCCAATGGTAGCATACTTAGGGTTTTCTTCTGATCGAATGTTTACGGTCCGCGTCTTTAGGGGCTGAGTCACTTCAGGTGCTTCGACTGCTGGTCCTTGTACTTCGCAGTGTCCTTCTGACTCAGGAATGTCAATGTTGTGCGGATCGTCATCCTCGTCAATTGCGAGGTTGTAACATTCTACTGCATTAGCTTCTTGTTCCTTCCAATCCGGTTGGTATTCTACTATCTCTTTATCGTCAAACGCCTTAGTATGCATCAACCTAATAGCTGCGTCTAAAGCAGGGAAAACCTCATTAATAGAAAATGTTAGCACAAAAATATCAACAAGAGTATCCCAACTTACAGTACCATGGCGAAGCTCGACTTCCGTATACCAGTTCTTTGCGATAGGTTCCAGAGTATGCACAAACCTATGTACCCACTTTGCACGAGGTACATGCTTCCAAGCTTCATAGCATTGCTCCAAATGCTTATGAGGGTTAGTATTACCATTAAACTTGCTTCGCACCTCCTGTGGTCGATCCATGAATCTCAGGCAAAGGGACTGTTGACAAGCTTCCCAACTATGAATGTACTTTTTGTGACCATTCCACCATCTGGCTGCTGTGGCTCTGAATGCTGAATCCAAAGTCTCCATTTTCTGTGAGTTTGGTACCTGCGCTGAGAATTGCACAATAAACTCTTCTGGGTCTGTCAAACCATCAAAAATAGCTAAGGCTCTTGTATGTGAGCTAAGCCATCTGAGAGACTTGGTAATTCTTGCACAGTGATGTCCATGTAGCTCATACAGTCTGTTCTGCCAATTCTCTAGGCCGTCATCTGAATCCATCATGCAGGAGTTGTCACACTGCCAATCCATGATACCTTCGGCAGTAGGATCAACATAATCTTCTTCCTTCACTGTGATATTATAGATATGGTCCAAAACATCCTGATCTTCATCTCTGAGTGGTTCTGTGTACCGTTCACCTTGAGAGGGGTCCAATGGTACTATGACTCTCAAACCTTTCCCTTCGAAAGTCATCTGTCTCTTCTTAAGGTTAATAACTATAGCATTTGCCATTGCCCATTCAATTCCTAATAAGGCTGGGTAGGGATTGCTGTCATCAATTATCTCAATAACTTCAAAGTCTGCTAAGGTACTGACTCCATCAATATCTACTGGGGCACTAGGGAATCTTCCTAGGGGCACAATATTCTACTGATTGGCTAATCTCAACTGTATAGGGGACCATTCCAGAGTAGGTTTTCCCATTTGTTCCCAGGTCTGCTTAGTTAAGACATTTACTTCTGATCCTAGATCCAAGATGACATCAGTCATGTCATATTCTCCTATCTGAGCATTCAATCTCATTTCCGTGCCAGTTCTTCTGACTCTATTAACAGTTTTTTCCTTACCAGAACTTCGCTGAGGTTCGCAAGAAGCAATAACTTTCTGCAACTCATTTAAGGCATTCTGATTTCATAAGAGCTTCATACAACTCTGTAAAAATGAGGACAGTGTACTTACTTTATCCGTCGAAGCTTCTTGTGGCTACGACTGCTGCTGAGGTTGTTGTGCAGGTGCTACTGATGTGCTTGGGTCAGCAAAGTCTCTCTTGGCTTCCATAAATGCCTCTTTTTCTCTTTCGACATCAAATGATGGGATTTTTTCTGGGGCCTTACGAACCCAAGCCTCATTAGGCTGTTTCTCCTTGTTCTGCACTTCCGTCATAGCTCCACTCCTAGTAACAACATTAATGGCTGGGACAGGTCGTTGCTCCACAGTAATTAGCTGAATATTCTGAGTAGGGGCACTATTTCTTTCCTAAATCTTGGCGATTAGCTGTAGGCATTGCTCAATCACATGGTGGACAGCTCTGCAATATCGACATGTCTTAGTTGGGTTCCGACAATCTCTAGCTAGATGCCCTGCCTGGTTACAATTATAGCACACAACCTGGCCTCGTCCTCTTCCAGCCATAACACCACGACCATGACTTCCAAAAGTTCCGCAACCCGATGTATTACCGTGGTAACCATATCCATCATTTCCTTGTCCATCGTTTTGTACCCAGTAATCATCATAAGTTCATTCTCTCATGAGGTCAAATCTGTGACACTCATATTCGTTGTGTCCAACTGACTTACATAACTTGCAATAGGGGTTCTTAGGGACTTGCACATACCTCTGCAGTAGATAGCAGTCTTCAGTTCGATGCTGGCCAGTTTTCCTACAGATCTCACAATATATAACACTAGGGTTGAATGGGTTTGGTGCACCACAATTCAGGTAATTTCTTACTGTAGGACACTGTATATCAGCCAAGACATGGTTCTGAGTACTAGAAAACTTCATGAACCAGGTCAAAGCACGGTCTCTAAAGGAAGTAACCATCTATGCTCTTCTTGTATCTTGATCCATAATGTTCTTAGCAGTCCACACTGCTTCACATAAGAACCAGAACTGTTCTGGATCCTCTGATCCAGTTTCTTTGAAAACAGGGAGCTTAATATCATCATTCATGTGGGCCATCGTAGATCTAGGGGGGGTTGGAGGGGGACTAGTAGCAGGCAGGGAAGAACTTACTGGGGTAGACTGACCTGCGATAGGAATACTCGGGCTAGGGTTACTTTCAGACTGCGACGGGTTCTCAGGGATAACAGGTCTGCGCTGCGGGGTTACCGGAGGGTTTCCAACAGAAGGGGTTTCTTCGAGCTCTGAGGCGGCTGGACTGACGGGGGTAGACTCACTATTCTGACCTAGGGTATAGGACTCAAAATTTCTCTTGTACCTTTTGCCACTTCGTAGAAAACCACTTTGCTTGTCGAAGGTACTTTCACTTGCAAACATAGGTTAGTAATACTAAATCTAACAGTATTATTCAATGAGCAATGTACCTTTTTTAGCCAATAGCATTTTAATTCTCAAACTAAATGAATTCAAATACTTACCCCTTGGTCCTTTGAAAAACTTTCGCTCGGCTTCGCTAAAGGACGTACTTGTGTCAATGGCGAACTCCGTCACAAATGCTTCAAGGGTTCGCATTGTCCAGAAATCAACAGCTCGAGATATCTCGTTGTTCACCCTTTTCAATATATTAATTCTTGCGGTGGTCCAATTAGGAAACTGACCCTCTTGGAAGTTCGTCCTTCTCTCTGTCAACCTGGATAACCACTGGTGCAACTCTATGTGGATACTACCAAAGAAAATTTCATAGACATCAGAAAAAACATACCTTTGTAAAAAGTCGTCCGAACTATGACGCGGATCTTTGTTCTCGGGCTCAGCAAATTTCAGATAGGTATCTTCAATCCAGTCACAGATTTCTTGCATTGAGGGTCTCCAAAACATAGCCCTCTAGGTACGATGTAAACCCCTCTTGAGTAGATACTGAGTTCAACCGGCAACGGAACCAATTTGTTGGGCTATAGGGCAGACCCAGGTTTTATACCATTAACTTCGCACCAACAAAAGACCCACAGGGTTGGCCCTTTCAGCAACAACCTACGAACAGGTTGCAGTCTCACCCGAAACAACTATGGGGTGCCGCAGAACCAGGTTTCTGGAAGCAAAAGAGGGATATTACTATACCTTTAGCCTTTAACAAGTTATAATCATACAATACAAAGCTTCAACATACACTTATTTAGCTTCCCAATTAGATAAACAACAGTGACTTGTTTAACCCTTACATCATCGTAGCCATTGACTATTCTACAAAATGGGCTGAGGCCATGCCTACATATGGAGAAGATGGTAAGACTACCACTCTCTTCTTGTTAAATCATATCATAGCTAGATTTGGAGTCCCGCAGTCCATCGTTACTGATCACATATCACATTTTCGTAATCAAATGATGGAGGAACTGAGTTCCAAGCTAGGTTTTCGCCATGAAAAATCTTCGCCATATTATCCATAAGCTAATGGTCAGGTAGAGGCCATTCACAAAGTTTTAAAAACTATGCTTCGTCGGATGGTTGGAGATCATAAATCCAACTGGCATCATGTTCTTTTCTCCGCTCTTTGGGCTTATAAGACTTCAGTGAAAACAACCATTGGTTTCATGCCATTCCATCTTGTCTATGGGCTCGAAGTTGTCTTACCAATTCAATGTCAGATTCCATCTTTACAGCTTGCCGTCGAACTTCTCCCAGATACTTCTGTAGAGGAAGAAAGATTTTTGTACTTAAATAACCTTGACGAGAGTTGAAGAGATGCTTCCTTGGCTAATGAGGCAAATAAGAAACACTTCAAGGCGCAATATGATAAATCCATCCAACCTCGTGCCTTTAACGAGGGTGGCCTAGTTTTGACTTACGACCAGAGATATGAAAAACTAGGGAAGGGTAAGTTCGAGTCCATGTGGTACATACCTTTTGTCATTTCTAAGGTTTTAGAGAAAGGAGCCTACAAGCTTGTTGACTACGATGGAATCCCTTTGGGGAAACCTCGCAATGGGTTGTACCTGAAAAGGTACTATGCCTAGGTATTTCTTGGATGGTATCTTGTATATATGTATATTGTTTGGCTTTCAGTGTGCTTTTAGTATTTTCAAGATGGTTTTGAGTTTAGTGTCCGCATCTGTTTATACCATGTTTTGATCATGTAGAGCATATGGATTTCTATGGCTTCGCTGATGGTGCTTGCCGCCACACCTTGAATCTCACCTCAGCTGCTTGGGTCCTCTATTCCCTGGCTAAATATTTGGTCAGTTTAGGAGCGGTTTGTATTGGTCCCGCTACCAATAACATCATCGAGTATCAAGCAATCATTGGTCTTCTGATTGACGCCGCCTCCCAAGATGTTTGCAATCTTGTAGTCTTGATGGACTCACAACTCATGGTTTGTCATCTAAACCATGTGTACACCATTAGAAATCCTATGCTTCTCTGCCTCTTTCGGAGAGTACGCTTGCTAGAAAGATCATTTGAAACCATCACTTATAGGCATATCCCTAGGGAACATAATGTAGTTGCTGACTCATTAGCTAATTACATCCTAGATTGGCATATTTCCCATTCATGACATTGAAATAAAACATGGTCCATTGTAAATAAACATTTAAAGACACATAAAACTCATGTAAATACATTCACCATTTGAGACATATAAACACCAGGTAAAAGTATTTATATATATATATGAACAAGTTTACAAAAAATAGGTCTCGAGACCTCATCCAAAGCACGTAGGATTTTAGGTGAGAATCACCATACAAAATCCTGAAGCTGTCATCTTTCAGTAGATATCGCATACACACAATGTCTAGTGATGCTTGTGGCAGCACATCACTTCCTGGGATAATCTACATAGCGGCCTACTAAATCGACTCGGTACTCTCACTATAGGTCTCTGATACCTCAAAGGGAGGTCATCAATGGAAGCATCTGGGATGTCTAAGGTCAACCTCTCCAGGTTTTCCTCAAAATCCCCGGTGATATCATCGCCCTGTGGTACAAAGCGGGCCCCAACTCGTCTATCCAATGGAGAATCTCCCCCAGGCCGGGCTACTCCAACATCTTCATGAGAATATCCAGGTATCGTTACTTAACATAAAAAGTATAAAAAATCAAAAAACATAAAAAATTTAATCCATTTTAGGGTTTCTTGCTTCTTATCGATGTCACCCTACTATCCACCAAGTGGGAACAGTAGGTCAGGATCTTTGCTGAAGTCTGTGCCCATGTAAGCATAATCCTCCACCATGAGGATCTGATCTCAGAGCCATCTGAAGAACGGGTCACCAAACTTCACCTTCCCCCTACCCACTCCAGTACGAGCCATAATGTGGACCCACCTCAGCATACGGGAGTCCCGTACTCTTAGCTCTGTGAAGACCACCTGAGGTCTCATATGTGGGACCCACTCGAAGAAGAAGCAGGATAGAATGGAACCAAAGCCAAACTGCTTCAGTTGTCCCTACCGACACTTAGTCAGCTAATATTTGAATATCGGAAGCATGGCTTTCGCCCAATTGAACACCGTAGGTGCCATGGCCTCTATGGCATATAACATGTGTGCCCTAGAAACCTGGTGCATGCCCTGACTCCTGGCCACTCTCTGCATAGTAAATAGGATAGTCCGTAGAGGCCCGTCCATCACTGCTCTGATGGGGATTTTCTTCCCTGATGTCGTCGTCCCTGGGACACAGTGACAGTCTATCAACTCTCGCGTGGTAATATCCCCTCCCCGAGAACCTGTTAGCGAGATGGGGGCACTCCGTATTGAAAGACCAGTCAAGAAGTAGATGTCCTCTACCTCTACTACCAGAATATGGGCCCCAAGCTCAAAGTACTGCTGCTCCAGATTCCACATCCGAATTATGTGCTCTAGCAATCACTCATGTGATACCATGCTTGGGGTTTGAAAGAATTTCAGGAGGCCATAGTCTCGTAATGCGGCTATACAACCCACATTCCTTTCAGCGAAAGCGTCATCATTGTCATGTTGTCTTTCTTTCCATACCAACATGATTAAGCAACAAAGAACTGCCAAAAAAAATCATAACACATATTAGAATCATATTTAATCATTTAAATTCAAAATAATGATTTATTTTTGCTTGTGCTACCATTTTTAAATCTCCACGACTGGCACCACCTGTGCACCATTGGAGACAGGCGATGGCACCACATGTCAGCCTTGTTTTAGGCACAGTTCTTGTGAGGTACAATGTATCTCACAAGGGGTATGCGTGGTGTATGTTTCCATGGTTTTAGGGCTTTCCATACCAGCCCAAAACCCCATCAAAACTCAAAATAAAGACTATGAAAAGAAAGAGTAGGATTTTTACTATTACCTGGAACTGACGGGGCTCAAATCTGAAGGTGGGAACTCCTGGTATCAACAGCTAAAGATCTGGCTAGGATAGTGCTCCAAATTCTCTCCATTATAGGTAAATAGTAAAAAGATTTGATTTTTTACTATTTACATGGCTTATATAGGCATTTTTGGGTTTGATATTCTATAGTTTTGATTTAAAATCACTTTTTTCTCGAAATTTATCTGTCATAATACCTTAATGTTAGTCATGAGCGCATTTCACACTTGTTTTTTTTTAGTCAATTGCAGGATAGAAGAACCATAGCAACAAGATTTGGGAGTTTTTTTATGACTTTTTCATACTTCCATAAAATGGAAAAAGTCGATGAGCGTTTGTTACGACACTTTGATCATGCTCCTTAAACCCAGTATCAAAGGTTCGAGTCCATTTCCAATTCTTTCCAGGCTCGTAAAAAATTGACATTGTGTAAAGAAACCTCATGGAGCCCTCTTTAAACTCTTTTTAGGCTCCCTAAAGATGAAAAGATCATCGAGCGATATTGTCTTCTTCACACTCGTTAAAGCATTTGAAGAGTCGTCTCTCTGACTGTAGGTTATCTCTTTTTCAGTTCAGATAGACTATTTACGAAAAAGGAACACTCCCACCGATCATGACTGGAAGAGTTCTCTAAGGTATGACTTTACAATTTTTCGGGCCTTTGAGACTAAATCATATGAAAAAGGACCCCTTTGGAGTCTTCTTCCATAATCATTCAGACTCTCTAAATATGAACGATACCAAGTTTTCTTTCATTGGACTCATTAAATTAAACATTGATAGACCTGTTTTGAGAATGAACCCCTCCTCTCTCAAGTTTGTAAAACTTATGAGTTTGGAATTTTCTTCGGACAAGCTATACCGAGTGTTTGTTACCCTCTTTGAACTCGTAAACCTGAAAAGAGGCACTCATCGATCATGATGGGGAAAATGGGAAGGGAATCATTTTGCAAATAAATGGCAATAGTTTGTCGTTACCTTTGAACATGGCACTTGTCTGATATCATGACACTCCTTTCAATCTTTCAAAAGAATGCATTGTTGACTGTCACATTGTGTATTTGTCCCGTTTAGTTATGCTGACAAGTCTTCTGTCGTGCCGCCTGATGTTCAAAGGGAAGTTGAAGAAGTTTTTCCTCTATAGTCAAAACAGTCTCTGTGTCGGTACTTTTGAGTTAGTCCTATGGTTACTACATTCACATCATTCACAAACTATGTTTTGAGTTTCGTATCGATGTGGGACTCATAATGGCCCTCCTTCGATGAGACTATCCCCGTCGAAATCAACTCATCTTCCGGGAAATAGTCTTAGAAACAAAAACTTAGTACCTTGAGATTTGTATTCTATAATGATATATTCTCTCGCTCTCGACATAGGTTCACATGATTGACCTTTGATTGATAGAATCGACTGGGTGTTTGACATCAGGACATCTATTCACACTCAGTAGATTGTAATAGGGTACCTTGGGAATCATTGACATCAGTGGTGATCTCCCTTGCACTTGTTAATGGTTCTGTTGAGGCCTGGAAATTCGCAGGCGACAACAGAAAGGGATTCTCCCCAATCAATGTTCCCAACTATCCCGTTGATTGTTAGGTATGGGGAATCCGTCCGGTTTTATAGTCCGGCCACCATAGGTCAAACACAAACAAAGGCTTTACCGGTTGCGGCCCGGTCCATCAGAATTTGTATTTTAACTTAACAATGATATGCAAGAAATGAACTAAACATGCAGGGTGGTGAAGAATGGGGGGAATAGTCACAATGTGATGCGCAGGTTCTTACCTCTCATCTTAGGCTCACCAACATTTGAATCACCCATGCATCTATGCAATGACCTAACTATCTATCTATCCCTATCTACCTATCCTTGGGGAGCCAACTTATGTTTAATATATATGAGTAATGCCGATGTGCACACATGATAAAAGCAATTACAGATAGCTGACATTTACTTTTACAAGCATGAACAATGAAAGATATTTCCGCAACCAGATAACCAATTGTTTCATGATAAGCATGCATTACTCATGGTGGTTATTTCATAAATTAAATCAGAAATCATTTAAACAAAACATAGGTCATAAGTTAGAACGATCTCACGATTCATGGACACAATGCTGAAAAACAAAGTAATTCATCTTTCAACTATCCATGGAAAAACATTTGAAATCCCACCGATCTTCTTTCAACAGGCAAACTGTAATTTCTATTGCAAAATGAAGTAGTTCTTCTTACAATATGTCATCACCAGTCTTACTGGGGAAAAAAGCCCCTATTCCTTCTACGCTTCCTACTTTTATGCAAAAGGTCAAAATGGTTGGGCTGCCCAAAGTGACCTTTGGGCTTCCCAACCTTTTGCTTTCCCAACACTTCATTTCTCAAAACTTTTACAAAAATATTAAATTATTACAAATTTTGACCAGCCCTTTATGAGGAGGATCCCGCCTGGCTATCTAAGAACTTCTTCCACGCTGCTGCTTCAGTAGTAATGCCTTCAAAAGCGCATGGCTCTAGGAACTGAATGTTGATTTCAAACTTTTCAACTTGGTTCTTGATGGCCTCGATCCTTGCTGGACTCAACCATAGCTGATCTTCTAGAAACCGCATGGTAACGGCTGCGTGGCCTACCTCGTTCTTCAGTACTAGGTCATCAATGGCTCTAATCTGCTGAGTTCTGGCCTCTGCATCTTGATATCTTTTCTGTAATATTTCCATAAAGGCCTCATGGTCCGGGAACTCTTCAAGCCTATGCTCAGCCTCTGTTTGACATCAGTTGTACGTATTCAAGAGCCTTCTGAAATACTCTGAGCATGCTCCCTGCGTCCTTTTTACATCCTTCTTGAAATCTTCTACAGTACTGATGGCGAACTCTATCAGGTTGTGATCTCTCTTGAGGGCTTGGTGGTATTTTTCTGGCAGCCCTTCTGGGGTCTTGGCATCATCTTCAGGCCTTGCCATTCTAGCACTCAAGACCTCAAGAACTTCCTGAGATCGATCAACGAAGTATGAGGAAGTTTCCATGATCTCTTCCAGCCTACTGTCAATCTGAAGGACTTTGTGCCTTTCTTCTTCCAGAGCCGTCTGCAGCTGTATCATTTGAGCTTTTTGAGCCAGGATATATTCTTTAAATGGCTACAAATCGACTTGCTGTTCCTTGGCTGCCTCCAGATCAGTAGTCAGAGAAGCTAGCTCCCCTTTCAGCTCTTGAACCTGTGAATCACTGGCCTCATAGATGACCTTCTGCTGCTCTTCCAGTTCTATCACCTTTGCCAATAACTACTCCTTATCACTCTTTAGACTTTGGGCTTCCTGTTGTACATTTTCTAGGGACTCCTGTGCTGTTCCCTTTGCTTGCATCTCTACTTGAAGGGTATAGACTTCACCTTTTGAGGATTCCAATTCCCTTTGCATGTGCTCATATTTCCTCTTGAGTCTATTACCTTCATCTCTTTCTTTTCTCAGTGTATCTTTTAGATGAGCATAGGTCTTCTTAACTGATTCTAGTTCAATCATCACCTTGTTTATGTTGTCCTCAGATGCATCAATCATGGAAACCCCTGCTCTTATCATGAACCTAGGATCCTTGTCCGTCCCTAGCATGACAGCGGTATCTGTGACCATATTCCTTGATAGATCTTTCACTTCCACCTTCTTTTCTGTCCTCCTCATTATTCTTTTGGTGGCCCTGTCATAATAGACAGTTCTGAAGTCGGGAACTTCCTCTCCTTTTTTCTGAGTGAAAGGTATTAGCTGGAGCGTAGGGGTCACCAGAGTTCTAGCAGCAGGTACTTGAAGGATTTGTACCTCGGGGTTTGCCTCCTCCTGGGTCTGTCCTGTTGAAGTTTCAGTAGTTGATTGTTGTGGCAGCTCTATTTTTTCAGCCTCCTGCTTTTGGAGCTCTTCCTCTAGCTTTCTTTTTGCTTCCTCAGCTGCCAGTCTGGCTGCCTCTTCTGTTTCTTTGGCTGCCTCTTGTGCCTTTTCAGCTGCTTCTTGGGCAGCTTTTATTTTTTCTTCTTCTCCTTTCTACAGCCACTCTGCAGCTTCCTGTTCTAGCCTCTGGGCCTCTTCCTGTCTCCTCTTGGCTCCTTCTTCAGCTCTGGCCTGCTCAGCTTTGGCTTATTCAGCTCCTTTTCCACCCTTGGTGGGGTTCTTAGGCTTAAACCTCCTTCTCAGAGCTGTCAAGTTAGGGGCACTTCGGAAGACAGATTCTTCCTTGTCAAAGTGGTGAGTGTACTCGAAGTGTACTTTATGTTCTTTACAGTGCTCTTCCATTCTACCATGAGTGTCATTCCTTCGGAAAGTCATCTCACCAAAATGGAACTTCCCCAATTCTTCTATGAACTCTGCATCT
>LPNX010231832.1:746137-797422 GCA_001517045.1 Pseudotsuga menziesii | reverse complement strand
TACACAGGCATCCTTTCCCTGTCCCAGACACACTTGAGACCAGGGAAAGGCTGGTTGCACAGTATACAATCTACCAATATCGAGCTCATGTAGAATTCAGCCCTTTTCTAGGATTCTCCTCCCAAGGAAGCAGCCACGCAAGAAGAAAGACTGCTTGATACTAGGCTGGCCCAATTGAAAACTGTTCCTTGGGTTGCTACGTGGAACATAATGGGTATCCATTCAAATTTGAAGAGTCTTCCATGGGCTCTCCTGAAGATCATGTTCAGCATCAGGGCTATAAATCTGTAAGGAGCCCTCAAGCTTGCTGTATCATACTCTCCAGTTGCTCTGTGTCTGTACAACTTTCTGGGAAAGAGCATTCTCTTCATGGTTTCTATCAGGTCCATTATGATGTTATCCAGCCAAGCATCAGATATAAAGATTTGAGGTTCTGGTAGATGATAGGCCAACGCCACATACCCTGGGCTAAATGCATCATAGCCCTGGCCTTCCACATTCCCTATGAGCATTGTGGCTATATTTGTATGGGGTAGAATCCATCTAATCACCTCAGAACAAGGGAACAGCTCTGGTCTTGTAGCCACCTTCATGATGGCGGATTTTTCTATGTTTGCATAGATGGGCTCTTCTTCAAGACCCATGTCAGGAATTTCCCTACGGGAAATCAATCTGTATATGTCACCCCATTTGTACTTAGGCTCCACACCAGAAATACATTGGGTATCTTCATATATATACTCAATCTTTGTGACGACCTCTATTTCTGGTTGTTCTTCGACCGCAGGGGCCTTCTTCTTCTGTCTTTTGGACATAGTGGGCTTGGCTTCTTCCTGCCACATATAACATTGTAGTATTGAGGAATTTGAGGTGCACACATTTACAAGACAGAGTGCAACCCTTTATTTTATCTATGTACATCATGGAAGCAACTAGTTGATGACACTATAATATAAGTTTGCATATTTGACTAATCAAACACACACTACTTCGTGCTTCTGTCTATATGATGCAAAACATTTTGTATGATATTTACAACATCCATCAACCATCTTCAAAACAGCAATAAATTACATCCATATGCAAAGTGCCAGTTTTATGTACCTAATATGAAAGCAGGCAGAGAAACCAATGCATGTATGCACAATCCAACAATGCCCTAACTATCAGAATTACTATCATAAACAGACCAAATCCTATGCAATACAGTGGGCCATCATCTCGTAGTGCCGTTTCTCCTATTAAAACAATTCGCAAGGCAAATGCATGGATATTAAAAGCAAAGTGCAAATTTACTGTCCAAAAAATCATCAATGTGGTCCACTGCCCAGCAAATGAAGAAACTGGTTATACATATAAAGATCATGCTAGTTGTCTAAAAACTTTGACCACAACGCTGTTCGTGGGGGGGGGGGATTCATCAATTCGAATACATGCTGCGGAATTTAACGACATCTTTCTGCATACGACGCTTTCATCGAACCCCCTATCCATGCTATCCTCAAACAGCAAACCACTACCACGGCACAGCCTAGGGTTTCAGACACATGAGATACGCTGGACTGCGCGGGAAATAAGTGGAGTTCGAAACCGGGAAAACATACTGGGGAAACTGACCAGCGGAGGAACCATTGACAAATCACAAGCAAAACCCCATCAAAACTTCTCCCCTGACCTCATCATTATAAGGGAAAACCAGGTGCAGGCAGCATAATGGCCGCCTGCACCGTGTCTTCATCCACTGTGCGAGGGGCGAAACAATACGGCTG
The DNA here is from genome assembly GCA_001517045.1 of Pseudotsuga menziesii. NCBI lineage: Eukaryota > Viridiplantae > Streptophyta > Pinopsida > Pinales > Pinaceae > Pseudotsuga > Pseudotsuga menziesii. Next base: position 795,653 of record LPNX010231832.1, on the reverse strand, counting down.
AGGTCGACAATTACTAAATACATGGGTTTTAAATGAAAAGAAAACAAACGCCCCTCCCTCCTAACCGCCATCAGTTAACCTACCGGAAAAACTCACTATGAAGGCGCAAAACGCCGGGCGGGCAAGAGAAATCGACTATGGCAAACCAAAACAACGGTAGACCCTTGCACGTATGTAAACGGGGTTTTCCTAAACACCTAACCGCAGCATACAAATCTTGAAAGGAACAACAAACGACAAGAATGGCCTACCTGGTAGTGACCTATAGCTAACGGGGCGAGGACGATTGAGCTTCCAACTGACACCTGGACGCAAGCACCGGAACGATAGTCCACGGGGTTCGAGGGATCGACAGCATGGAGAGGATCACGACAGCTCGGGCCCAAAATAACAATACAATACCCCAAATCCTGTCCCCGTATATATAAAAAGAAACCGCACGTGCGAGGAGACCATAAATCGGGTGTCGGAGGGTTTTCATATCGGCAGTCAAGAATGATTTTCCCTCCACAACGGCGGGCGGGTCCAATGTCTATCACGTCGGGTATACGCATGGCGGGCACTAATCAGTAGGTCGGCCGTCAGACAGTTCTCTAATCGGGAGGTGAAAGCTCAGACTCATCCACAACGGTGGGATAGAAGATGGCGAAAGCTTCCGATTTTGTTACATGCGTCGGACGTCGGGAGGATTTCACATTGGATGGCGAGAGCTCACAAGCCTCTGCAACGGCAGGATGAAAGATCGAAAGATCATCCGATTTCTAATTAGACAAGCGCCCGCCGTAAATAAAAGATCGGCAATCGAAAGGTTCGGCAATCAGAAGGTAGAACTTCAAAACGGCCGCAACGACAGAACACTCAGGCAAAAAAAATTCGATTTCAACAAGCTTCAAGTACATTTAATAGCAGCAATCTGGCTAGTTTCCAAAGGCATTCCAAGGAAGCAAGTAGGGAAACTCAGGCATTAAACATTCTGAGCAATCATTGCATCAAAGTAGGGAAGAAAAACAAGTTAATTCATCAAAGGAGGGTCCCAAGAATTTTTTAAAATTTTGGGAAATTTTTGCAGGTGCAACAGGTTCACATCATTGACCGGTAATCAAGTGGTTTCTACCATGTGTGACTTCAGATCATTGTAATCACATGGATATAATCATACTTTGTGAAAGACGAGACAAAGGCCCTGGGTATTTGTTTAAAATGCTCATTGCTTTTCCCTAGGTTGCGATGGAGTTTTGTATATCTAGCATGGATCCACATTTGTATGGTCATGGCTATGCTCAAATTTTCGTCTGTATGACATAGATCTACATTGTATGTTTGGTAGCTATGTCCAAGTTTGAGTCCTCTATCACATGGATCTATGTTGTATTCTAGTAGCCATGCTTGTTTATTCCTCCCATGGATCTACCTTGTATTGTTCTGCAGCCATGAGTTGGTTACTTGTGTATATGAGTCAAAAATATTGATGTACTACAGATTCCTACTTGACGACATGCTCCGATCGAGCCGACGTTTTCACCTCGTAGTGACGACTTGTTCTCTCAAATCTCTAACTTATCGTATCCCTCTAAGACTCATGATTTGGGGGGCGACCTGTTTTACCAAAATCCTGTCACCACCATGCGATAAGATCCTTGACTTACATATTTTCCATTAATCCCAGCACTTGGAGAGAAAACCCATGTTGTTTGTCAATCTTTCATGAAAATACTCAACACTGTGCTTTCCCTGTTAACCATGAGCGGTACCTTGCTCGCACCGCGTGTATCTTGTTTACCATAACCAGTGCCACCGCTTATAGCCTTTGTTACATAAGTGTTTTTAACCTAAACCACTATGTGATAAGAGGCAAAAGGAGGTACCTTGGGTAAAATGGGAAAAAGAGAGGTTTCTCGAGGCTTCTAGATCATGAGCCTCGTGTCCTTTCTTATCCCTAACATTGCGGGTCAGTTGAACTTGAGATCCCCCATCATAGGATATTGGAAGCCACCTCATCCACAAATATCTCAACCATTTCTATCCATTGATTCTTATAAATACAAGCTCATGTCCATGGTTGAGAGGGGAACCATAGAGGTATTGTTATGCTATTGGATTGACCACTTGTCCTAAGCCATTTGAGAGCATAGAGAGTAAAGTTGGAGCTTATGGGGATGAAGTGTTGGTTTCATGGAGATGCATGTCAACAATAAGGCTTAGTTGGTTGTAAACTTCTCTATTTATCTTAATTCAAAGCTGATTTCCGTCCCACATTATTGTTGTTTTGATTTCGCATGAAATGTTGTTGGATTCCTTAGTCACTGACAGATTATGTTCTCGTAGATTTGATGTGTTTGTGTGTTTGAACTAATTGCAGGTACACAGGTTCACTATCGAAGTAGCATTACAGGTATCTATGACATCCAGGGAGGGCCTTCATCCTTTGTCATTCACTCATTTGTTTTGGATCTGAACCATTAAGACCAGAGGAACAACTTTTGTCTGCAGAAGGTGAAATATTCCTGCTTACAGCTTCCACCAACAGGTTGCGAAGGATCGACAAAAGACATGGCATGATCACCATATTAAGCACAAATAGTTTTCGATAGGAGATCTGGTGTTGTTATACGATAGTAAGTTCATAAAGCATCCAAGTAAGTTACAAATGCACTGGTTAGGTCCCTGTCTTGTTCAGTCCATTACATTTGGCAATGGAGTTCAGTTACAACAATTAGATGGTGCAATGTTGCCAAAGCTTATTAATGGGAGTCACTTGAAGCCCTACAGAACAGGGCCGACAATGCACACCACATGAAGTATTGAGGAATTAAAAATAAATAAAAATGGAGATTTTATTTCAGCAATGCAAGGCGAGCCCCGAGGGAGTGGTTGCGCAATGTTAAAATAGTTAGCAGTAGTTGGTTGACTAGTTGCAATAGTTGTAGGGATGTGGGATGGTTAAATCAAGTAATAAATGTAGGTTGTTAAACCAGTTGGCTGGCTGCGCTTGTTGAAGTGACCCGCATTAATGGGTGATCCGACCATTAGAAGCATAAGACCGCAGGTGGATTTGGCATCATTAATACCCAATTTAGAAATAATGGTGAAGTTAGATTTGGTAATGATGGATTTTGATTGGAAGTGGCTATAAAACACCATGCAGGATGCATAGGATGGCATTATTCAATTGTGAGAGTAGAGTAAGAAGGTGAATTCTGTGCAGAGTGTTGAGCGAAGTGTAGTTCGAGCTGTTGACTGTATTTTTGGGTTTTGAGGGGTAAGGGATGCTGAGAGGCCTTGACACTATTGATATTTCTAGTGAGTACGAGTCCCCCTTTCAGCCCATGGTTGTGGAAGAAGAAGTCATGAGTATTCCAGTTGGTTTGTCGTCCATTTCGAAGCAGAAGAGGCAGACTCAAAGACCCAGTCCTACACCACTAGAGAAGAAGAAAACTCGCACGTCTGCGAAGATGCGCGGAGAAGGCACTACACAGACTAGGCCGCCGAGCTCAGGAGTTGTTGAGTCCATGGCACCTCGAGGTGTCTCGGTGAATGATATTTTGGGATACGTCTCTCCTACATGTCCAAGAGCCAAGCCACGACAGATGTCGAAGAATCAGAATTACCCGTCTAAGTTGCCAGCGCTGCTAGAAGGGATGATGTGCTCGGTTGATATCATCCCTACATTGATAAAGCTCAAGTTCGACAATCATGATCTGCTCTTACTTAAATATGTCTGGGGCAAGCCATATGAATCTGTCCATATGGAACCTGGTGGGCCCATTCAGCGAATTTTGAAAGCATGGGCCAGTGGGTTAGACAAGTCTGGGTTATTGGGGCTCATCAATATGCCCCATTTTATCCATGTGAATGAAGCACATGCGTGTGTAAAGCAACTTTTGGCGTGTTTCGATGGAGGGACGCTTTGGATAAATACACCGATCCCTGTCACCGTCGACTTGATTGCAAGCATTACTGGTTTTCCTAAGGCTGGGGGGGACCCAACACAATATATTCATGGAAGAGATATGGATAAGAAACTTGCGAAGCAGCTGAAGGAGCACTTCATTTTACAACAATATGGTTGTGCTTATCGCATTGACAGTATTAACTCCTAGACAGTGCACATTGGCGCAAGAATTCTGGCTAGCAAGGTTGTTCGCAGTAATCGACCAGTCCAATGCAATTTGGGTGTTGTTGTCTGTGCCCAGACATGTGTTGAGGGGGTACAAATGAATTGGTCTTTATTTTTGTTGAATCAGTTGCTCGAATATGAGCTTGCTGCTCAGACCGGGCGACCCTTTTCTTATAGTTGGATATTGATTCTTATTGCTCTTGTTACTTGGATGGAACCTGAGGACTACTAGCCAATGGCGGTTTAGGAAGTCAAGGTTTTTCATGGTGCTCACTATCAGAACCTATGGTGGTTCGAAGAGGCCAGTCGCCAAACAAACTGTGCTATTCATTTTTGGATCTATTGGGAAGCACTGCAGGTGACCCCCATTGCTGTTGCTAGAGTTTCTCCCTACATCGTGACCAAGTATTAGTGGATCCTTTGGTTTTCTATTAGACCCCACTCCATTCATATTAAGGCCAAGTGGAACCTTGATCGGTAGTGGCTACCATTGCCTTATAAACTCACCACTGAAGATTTGGATGCCGTTGTGCAAGATTGGCTAGGGAACTGGCGCATCTCGATGAGTCAAGAGGAGTTAGAGAAGGAGCTACCCTCGGAGGTCCCTAAATACCTTGCCCCATAGGAATTGAGCACCCATGACTCCGACAATGAGTCATCGATGGATCCTGACGATGTAGCGCAGTGTATGCAGGAGGAGACTCACACCAAATGGCGTCAGGAGTACGAGGCGGGTAGTGGTACCAAATTGGGGATGGAAGAACAACTACAAAAGCTTATCAAAGCCATCACTAATTCATCTAGGGCTATAACTACGGCGATCCATGAATCAAACCACGAATAATTTGGCATGGTAAGAGGTAGGATAAAGTCCATTTTTTATATTATTTCCAAACAACCATTGGAAATACCTATGTTGCAGGAAAACCCATCGATCAGCACTAAGCCCCGGGCCAGGAACGTGCAAGTTCCCCCGACTGTGATGGACGCTGACAATGAATAATTTCACCAGCATATGCACCCAATCCATAACGTGACTTTGGATCTGAACAAACTATCGGCTATAGCATTGGTTGAGTTGCAGCATGGCGCCGCACTGGAGTTGGTGGCGTGGCAAAAATATTTGGCTGAGGGCTATGTCAAGTCCCGGAATACCACTGTGAAGCTGTAGAAGGAAGCAAAGGAGCTGCACCAGGTCCACATGTAGTGGGCAGAGGAGAAATTACAAGAAATGAACAAACTAAAGGTGACACAGGCTAAGTCGCAGCAGAAGGCTGCTGAAGAGATTACCGACCTCAAGAAGGCGCAAGATCCCTTGATTTTTGAACAAGCACAGCTTTGTACAAGGTGCAGCGAAGTTGAGCAGGATATTTCTGATGCATGCCAGAACATTTTTGACAACACCACAGGGCTCACCCCAGTCGAAAAGGCGAAGCGATTGGGGAAAACTATGGTTCAGATTTAGGATAATAACTTGCTTCTCCAGGCCCAGGTACAACCCACAATGTTACCAGAGCAGGTTGCAGAGTGCAATACCTCCATTGAATAAATTGCCACTCAGTTTGGCACCATGGAGAAAGAGGCTAAAACTGTTATGGAGGCGACCGTGCAGTTTTGACAAAGTATTGTTTAGGATGAGTAACTTGATCAGTTGACTGCGCAGGTGCAAGAGGTAGAGGGTCAGCTGACAACCATGAAGATGTCACTAAAGGCCATGCCGCTGATGGCATATATGACCCAGGCCACAGAGCTCAAGGACCTATAGCAGCAAGCTACCTAAGCACAAGAACGCCAACAAAAGCATCACGAGCAACTTGACTAATTCCAATAAATCAGTGGCCAGTTTGTTGTTAAGGCCGTCTCCACACTCCAGGTCATTCACGAGAATCGACAAATGGTCGATAGCAAGCCTAATGAGGAGCACCCCTTCCAACAAACTTTGACTAATTGTCAGAGTATCGCTAGTAAAGTCCAGCTGCAGGTTCGTGAAATTACGAAGCAATTTGAAGATTTTAAAGACAAGACTTCGACACACACCATGTTGACTTGACGTGGCTTGAGGGCAAGCCACAAAACTGTGTTGGGGTCCTATTGGCAAGGGGTTTCAGGTGAGTGAGTTGTGCAGTGTCGCGGTAGCTGCACAAGATCACGCGATACCATAGAAGGGAAAATCGGTGCGATAAGTGGGAAAATAACCGCTTTTTGAATATTTTATGTATATTTTGACCAAGTTTTGTTGCAATAGGTCAGTAGTAGTTAGAAGTCAATTATTAGTGGACCCTTTATGTAAATGCATACGCCTATTTATAGATCTATTTTGGGGAAATTTAGGGGATTCGTATGTGAGCAGTCATGAACAATTGTATGTGATTGTATGCGCGATTGTATGGGATAAGATATGGTGCAATCTGTTTTATGGAGAATTTTTTGTCTTAGCTGTGATTCTGTCTGGGCTTCTTCCTGATGTATGTAGTCTCCAGTTTTGGAGAAGAATTTTGTAATCCGGTATATTTGCGCAAGATTAATATATGATGTGATTAGTATGGCTCAATTTTTGTCTATTGTTATAGATCTGTTATGATGCTGCGACTCTGTTTTGTTACAATGACATAATATAGATATGATTTAGTCTCGTCCTGCTATATCAATGCGATCTGTTGGTTTTAAGTTGATGCAATCTATGTTTCTGTAACTATTGATGCGCTATGATGCTCCATGAATAAGCCTGCGATATTTTGATTCTATATGATGATCGCATAAGTTATGGTCCCCCTCCATTGGATCCCCATATCCTCCTCTCCCACTGTCAAAAACTTGGTTCTGACATCTCTCCCTTGAACGCCTCGGGTGAGACCTCGTCTGCTTCGCAGACGTTGTTGGTCAAGGTAAGACCTATCTGGGTCGGTGCTCAGGTAGATTGTGCTACAGGGCATCGACAAAGTGGGAACCCCTGTCGACGAAGCTTTGTTGGAGGGCTTCACCAATAGTAAGTGGAGGTATGTTGTTTTCTAATCTTTGACCTTGTAATTCCTTAAATGCTAGAAAATGAATGAATTTGGAAAATTCCCTCACCATGTTACATTACCTTACTCATTTTCATAGACTTAACACATCTTTAGTTGGGGGGAGCATATTTATTGCCATTTGATTCCATTTTACACGTGTCATCATCTCATTTACCATTAACCAACATGTCTCTTCCAAGCTACACTTTATTACAATTTGATCTCTTTTCCCATGATTCATAACATGAAGCAAGGGCTTTCTAATGTACATTGATGGCTTATCATTTCTATTATATGTACACTTTCAAATATTATGTATTGTAGCAAGAAAATAAGTAAAAATAAATAAATAAATAAATGTTGTTAACACAAGAACCAATCATAAGTAAAATCAGAGCCAATCATAAGTAAAATCACACAAGAGCCAATCATAAGTAAAATCAGCTTCTACTTATATATTTCACATCATGGAATGATTTATTGTTAAAAACGAAATAATACAAAACCAAAGTTGAGAAGCCAAAAAATTTATGCACAGTTGCTTGAGGACATGCAACAAGTCCAATTGGGGGGAGATGTTGTGTCACCCAAATGTCACATTTTCATCCTATTTTCCTTTCACTATTCCTCACATTCATCCCTATTTATTGCTTCATTAACCATTTCTTATACCATTTTCATAAATAAATATGTGTTACCTTGTTATTTTCCAATTTTTTTATTTTTAAGTATTTTAAGAGAGTTTATGATTAAATATTAGAAAATTAACATGTTTTCATTTATATCTCAAAGTTGTGTGAGCTTTGTGATGTGTAGGAATATTTGAAGATTTTCAACTACACAATCAGATTTGGAGATAATTATTGCACCAAAGTGGTGCATTCTACAGCCCAATACAGGAGAGATGTGTAACTCCTTCCATGCTCATCCTAGATTTGACACGTGTCTTTTATAAAAAAATAATAAAATATTATTAAAAATAACTTGTCAACTTAAATTAAATTTAAATTATTGAGAATTGCATATATATATAAAACAACATAAATTAGATAAACTAAAACCATAAAAATTAGATTACACATTTTCACTCTAAAAAAGGGTTTTGTACCTTGAGATATTTGATCCCTCTCGATGCTTGGTAGATCCCCTTTTAGATGGATCTATGTTGGTTTAAGATAATTCAAAATAGGAATATCATGAGAGGATTTGAAGGGATAAATATTTTGTAATTATGTAAAATAGTTTGAGAGAAAAGTGGATCTACATTTACCCTCTTTTCAAAGCAACTCATATATAAATAGGAGTGCTCTCTCTTCATTTGGGAGGAGTGGAGGCCTCTCTAGAAATAGAGAAATAGAGAAATAGTTATCTTTTTTAGAGTTAGTCATGGATTTGATCCTTTTGTAATGTATTTGATGTTTTGAAATAAATATTTTGATTTCTCCATAATAGAGTTATTATTTTGAGTGGTTAATTTAGATTTCATGTGAGCTGACATCTGTTTGTCATTTGTTATTTGTTAGTTGTCATTTTTTTACGTATCTTTTGTTATAAATAATTTTTCCCATTCTTAATTTCATGCTTTCTCATGCTTAGGTTTCATTTATGTAATTTCATGTTTTCCTATATTAATTTCAAATTCATACTTTCGTAATTATCTTCAATTTCAGTTGTGTGTTTTATTTCTAGGAATTAGATTAGTTTTTGTTAACACAATTTCATGCTTTGCTAGATTTAAATTCCATTTCAGTCGTGTTAAAAACCCTACCTAGAAGAGGCCCGAAGTGATCTTATTGAAGAAGAAATAATAGTTGCTTGTCAAACTTTGGTTAAATATTATAGTATAAGAGTATAACAAAGGGCGAGTAGGCAACGGATTATTCCAAGATGCAATGGTGCGAAGCGAAAAGATGAAGACCAACGGCTTATAGTGTATCCGCTCCATAAAGGTGATAGACAGATAAGGATATACAGAGTGTTCCATAAGATGTGAAAATCAACGGTCGTCGATCCAGCTTAATGAAATCTACGGTCTTTGTGAACACTGCCTTCAGAACTTGCACGCTCGATAAAACAAAGGAACCCGGTGGAATTGGGTACACGTCGCTTGATCCAACGGCTGGGAAATAAAGGTGAATTACATTGACGATCGTGGATGAGTCTGGAGCGAGAAGTTGCGCGGTAGTTGGAGGTAAAGGGAGGTAGCAGAATGGAAACCACGATACATGTGGTCGATTGTGGTGCGTTCCAGAGGAAAAAGCGGTTTGGTGGAAACCACCAAAGGGGGGCCTCCGGAGTGGGGTCCTATATAAACAAAGTTGACTTGTTCGCTGATTATTTTATTGGTGTCAGACAAATGAAAAAGACCTGTGTGCTCATCAACCTTTAACTGTCAATTTCAAACACATGCAGCCACAGTAACAGGTAAGGCTCAAACGCCCATAATCCATCCATCTAATTACCAGTATCGACTGAATTATGGACCAAGGTAAAGAATTGCAAGGGTTTGGTCGTATTTTGGATGACAGAGAAGACTATCTGGTTGATAGGGATAGAGGAGTGTGTGACCCTTTCCTGTCCATAGGAAGTGTATCAGTCAGTAAAGAGAGGTTGTGGCAATACCATTCACATGGCAATGATGTCTTAAATGTTTGTAAATCGTTTTTATATTATTTTGTTGTTGAACAAACTTTGCATTTTCCCGAGTTCACAGAATGGTGTGCAGTCAATTATTCCTCTTCTTAGAGATTTATTGTCAGTCAGTCCACGTCTAGAATACTCCATAAAATTAATGCTAATGTTATCCGTGAAAACCTAAACTTGCCTAACAACTACCCTGACTGTCGCGAACCTGTAAACGAGTCCATTCTTGTTGAATTGTACAAAAACTGTGGAACCGAACCCAACATCTTGAATGAGGGTCAGTCATTGGATGGTGTTTTCCTGCCATACCATGTTCGTATTTTAAAAGATGAAGTTCAGTTAGTGGTGTCCTTAGTTTGTCAAGTATTAGGTTTAGATGATGATTGTCACGTAAATGAAGTCATCCTAGGTTTTTTATTAAAAATAAGTTCATTGAGTCCTGAGTCTCAGTCAGTTCATGTATTCAGTCTTGATGAATACTTGGCAGAAGCAATACATCTTCAATTGAGTGAATTCCCAAAGGTCAGATTTTTCAAGTTTTAGACTTATTTACTGAACATGTTGTTGTGTTCAAATGTCACCGAACTGGAGTTTTTAAGCACCATGTTTTATTCAGATTTGCCCAAGCAAATCAACATGTTTGAATTTGCCAATTCAATCATGTCAGAAATTTACAAGATGTTATTTGATGAGGTGTTGCCCTGGGTAATAAGAAGAGATGAAATACCTGATGCAATCCTCACCTGAAGATCGAGTCGGAGATTGGTTTATGTATAAGGATTCCACTGTTTTGAGGGTGTATGGATTTACTGGGGAACCATATAAGTTACCTGCTTTCCTCACTCCCATATTTTTTGCACTAGATTTTATGAGACAAAGGTTACATTCAGAGGAAGAACATTTTGGGGCCTTTAATAAATCTTCAAATATCAAGTTCCCTCTCAAAGTTGGTTCTTTTATTTTCGAAAATAAAGGTACCCCGGTGTTTATAGAAAAGCTATTGGGAAGCATGGAATTTCAAAAAGAGCTAAGGGTAAATTATGATCCCCACCATATAATTTCCCTGAGAAAGCAGGAAAACAAAAACAAGCCATTTGACCACCAGTTTATTTAAGGTTTGGATGAAACAACCAATCTGTTGCAGTTTATGGAGACTCCAAGATCTGATGAAGACAAGTACTTTACCAGTTGTAGTATCCCAAGTGACAGAGAGTCCTAATATTGTAATTAAAAGAAGTCTTTCTGAGGTCGAAAGCATGGAACTGGATGAGGATGGGTCACACAAAAAGGCTAAATTGTTTCAAGTCGGTGGAGTTTTAAGTGAAGAGATTTCAGATGATTTCAAGAGAGTTGCTTTAGTCCCAACAAAATCTGTATAGGTAAATCAATTTTCTTTTAAAGCTGTAGATAGTTCAGAATCAATCCCAATTTTCAAGTCCAAAGAGGAACTCATGGCCAGTTATATGGAGAAGCGAAAGCAGTCTCTAGAAGAGACAAGGAATTTACTTTCGCGGGTAAAGAGTTTAAATAATCCAAAAACCTCCTTGATTTCTGCCAGGGATATAGAAAGAAATACCTTCAAATTGGCCATGGTAAATGATAAAAAGATGTCAGAGATGGAAGTAAGGTTGGACAAGATTAGTGTTCCCGACAAAATATAGCTACATAAGCAAACAAGTGACATTATTTATTCAGATCTATTGCAGGCTACGATGAGAATCAATAAGCTAAAAAATTTGGTAGATAAGTTAGAGGTTCAGTTGAAACATGAAAAAGTTGAAAATAATGCCAATGCCATTCAAATTAAAAAGCTACAAGCATATATTATCAGTTAAGGAAATGAAAGAGATAACACCCAAGCAATCAGAAGAATGCTAGAAGAAAAGGACAACGCCCTCCAAGTGTTGAAGATCCCAAGCACAGAGCATGTTCAATCATCCAAATTACTGGCATTGCAAGAAGAGAAAGACAAGACCCACCAGGAGATGATGGAACATAAAGGAAGAGCTGTCAAATTACAAGAGGAAAAAGACAAATGGGAAACTGAACGGAGTGAGCTGATATCGCAAATCTCCCTGCTGAAAAAGGACCAAAATGATGAAAAATAGATCATGGAGGAATTGATGAGTCAGACTCCCACTGATGAGGACCTGTCTATTGTAAATATTGAGAAACCATTAAATGATTTTTCTGTAGATGATTTGTTAATACCTATGTCCTAGGTCAGCCTAAAGGATGAATAAATAAAAGAGTTAAAGGTGGAAAATGAAAATATCAAGTTCGAGTTAGCCAAAGTGAGTGAGAATAAAAATAAGATATTGCAAGAGAGAAATCAGTTACAAAAGAAATTCAATGAATTGAAAGAAAGAAACATTGGAAAAGGTCCTCTCCAGGGGGCAAAGCACATAATTTGCGATACCCTGTCTATAGAAGTTACTAAATTCAGACACTATTTGAACTTTATTGATGATCAAAGCATATTGATCAATTTGGCCAATCAGAGACTAAAGCTGGTAAATGAAAATATAGAGAGGAAACCCCTTTCCACAGCCCAAAATGCGTTGAATTTTTTAAATTCATTAACGTATCAAAAGTTGCATGATATAGGAGTAAAGGACATAATAGCAATGGTGCTATGGGTAAAATTTTTATCCATAAGCATCAGTTAATGAATACGGTCTAGGACAAAACTGATGAAATGATTTCACAAGTTAATGGTTTCAAACAACTTTCAAGGAACTATTTGAGGATGGCCTTCCTTCCTTTTGGGACGAGGAGGGTCTAATGTTTTCTCAAGAACACTATCAGAACCTGTTAGTTCAAAGCCACATGGACCATTCCAAATTTGATGATTTGGAAAAAGGTTTAACAGGGAAATTCATAGTGGATAAGCTGACAGAGGACTTTGAAATATTAAAAAAGTTCCTGATTATCAGGGGAGGATTGCCTAAAGTATCATATGAATCCTACATGGAGCTGGAAGTGTCAATCCAGGAGATGATCGAATATGATATTCCAAGCGCGGAGAAATGGAGAGCCCTAGAGAGGTTCGGGAAAACGAAGCACATCCTTCACTCATGAAGACGGGTGTTGCACGCTGAGGAGCTGCTTGAAGGAGGCCATGTTATCAAGTTGATTTTAACTTAATGATTTGTTGGGATCGAAGCTAGTAGTTTATTCCTAGGAGTTAGGAATACAGTTACAAGACTTTGATTAAGCCGTTCATTCAGTTATGAATCTTCTTGGAAGATGAATCAATTTATGTATATAATTGCATCTATTTTATTTGATGGGGGTTGGAACCCATCATGTTGTTGAATGATTTTGAAGACATATATGTTTTGAATAACAGAGCGAATGCATAAGAATTATCAGAGATTCATGTTTCATTTATATTACAGTACGTATTTCTTTCCTTATGTGATTGTGTTTTCCAGTGTAACACTCCATTCTGTTTTCTTCATTTCTGAAACTCAGTGTTGAATGATTAGAATTCATAATGTTTATGCTTTAATCATCATTTCAGATATTTTATACATTTTTCTACTAAAGTTAATATAGAACTCATCTTTGATGCTCTGTATTAATGGACTGTTCATTCTCTCTTTTGTTTCACCTTAACTAAACGAATGACTGTGATGAAATGGTTATCTTGCATTTGATAAATCTCATGTATATGTATTTGTGATATATTTGTATGTATGTGACTCCATTTCCCTATGGTTATGTGTTGTTTCAACCATTTATACAAATCTTTGAGTGTTGGTTTATATCTGGTCTTGTTAAATCTGTATTGAGAGGTCCCTCTCTGGAAGAAAAACCAGTTTCTTTCTAAAGTGGTTTTGCTGTTACCTTGGGATTTACCTTTACAACCTGGGTACATTCTGAGTGTTAACAAAATTGGCGCCGTTGCTGGGGAACGAAAGTGCATATCTTCCTTGGGAGAACGACAGCATTTAAAGAAAAAATTTCTGTGGGAAAAAAGGAATTTTTAATAGTAAAGAAGGTTGTATATTTGCCCTGGCGACTCCATTGTGAAACTTTTTCAGAACTTAAGGAGTCATTATGGCTTCAAGAAGACACACACGAGGTAACTCTGATACTGAAGTCTTGACAAGTTTTGAAGACCCAGAAAATTTATTTAAAAGAAGAAATAAAGAAAAATTAGGTTTTCCTTTGTTTGGTGCATCATCATCTCAAGATTCTCATATTGATCTAGAATGGGAAGTTAATGCTGGGAAGAGTCTGTTGAAAACTAAATCTGAGTCAGACATTAAGAATACTGAGTTTAATCCTCGTAGGTTAGAATCTTATTTGTTGGATTCCCTTTGGAGATATTTACAACAAACAACGAAAATTGAAACATTTACCTCTCAAAATACTCAAAGCTCTTTGGCTCCTGTGAATCCACCTAGACTAATGGCAGCCAGATTTGCTCCCTTGCGTTTACCTGCTTTATTACATGATCTTCCTCGAGATTATTCCCAAAGAATCTCTTTATTTGATGGAGAATATGACATAACCGTAAAACAGCATGTTGCCAAGTTTGAAGATTTCATTGACTTAGAAGAAGTTGATTATCCAGATGTTAAAATGCGGTTATTTGCCCAAAGTTTGTCAGGTGAGGCAAAGAAATGGTTTAAAGATTTTCCAAATGGGTCTATAATGAATTTTCAAGCTTTCCAAAATGCATTTCTAGATAGGTGGGATGATAAACAGAACCCTTTGTAGCTCTTATCTCAATATAACAGTCTCAAAAAAGGAGGTTTCGAATCTGTCCATGAATTTTCTAGCAGGTTCATGAGGGTTTATAATTCCATTCCAGAGGATATAAAACTTTTTGCGGCCGCAGCCAAATTACACTATGTTGGAGCTTTTGATAATGATTTTGCATTTTCATTAAGGGAGAAAAAATCAGCAACTCTTGCTGCCATGTTTACGGATGCTTTAGAAGTAGAAGCAAATATGATGGCAAGTGGAAAGATGAAACATAGAGATATTGATAGGAGGAAAAAAGAAGAAAATTTGATGGACAGTTTAACTATAGATAATAGGGGGTTCAATAGGGAACAAGCTGATCCTCCAATTAGGAATCCTAATTTCAGAAGACCAAATCCTCCTATTCCTCCCCAAAACCGACAGAGAGACCTGAGAAATCCAAGAAATCAGGAGGAACAACAAATCTGTCCACCATTTCCTGAAAATTATGTTGCTGATGAAGAAGATCTTGCTGAAAATGAGATTCATCTTTTTGGAGAGCAGGATTCAGAGATATATCTTACTGAGGAAGAACATAACATGTTTGAACAAGACGGAGGGGATGTAGAATTTGGAAAAGAGACAGAGCAGTATCAAAGGGGTTATTTACATGCTATGGATGATGTGCAGAGGAAAATCAGATTGAGAAACAGGGAATTCCTCATAAATAAAGGGAAGGCAAACCCAAATCAGCCTTCCACTAGTTCTTTGAATGTAGAAAGGGTAAAAGAACTGCAAAAAGAGTCTTGTAAATAAAGAGGTTGAAAATTATGTACAAAGAGATAAAATAATGAAGCAGGTGGCTCCAGTCTGTTAGAATAATCAACCCATAGTTTACCCACTTAAACATTAATTTAATTATTTTTGTCTTATTTGCCTAGTTCATGTGTCCCACCTTGTGCAAGTTGTCATTTGCCTATCCATAGTGGTCAAACTTTCCTTATTTGACTCATGTAGTGCATGGGAAATCTAAAGGAATCAATTCTGCTTTATTCCTGGCCTCCTAGGAACCCTTCTGCTTTTTCTGCTTTATTCCCTGCTTTTTCAGTGTTTTAAGGCAAAAGGAAAAGCTAGACTAGGTGAGGTTGACTAGTTTTTTGTCCTACACATCCTCCTCTCTTTTCTCCTTGAAAAAGCATGTATGAGCTTCCATTCCACCACTCTTTAGCTTGCCTAAGCCATTTTTCCAATTCGTGAGCTCCATGACAGATTTGGGATCAGCTTTTTACACCTATGGGGGATTTGCTTATTTTTAGTAAGCCTGCTTTATGCTAGATTTGATTTGCTCCTCATGCATTCGAATCCTTGATGTATTCTATTTATTCATCAGCCTATTTTATTATAAGGTTGGATATTGTACACTGAGTTAATACCGTTTAGTGTTCAGCTCCAATTTCAGTCTCTTTTGTGAGTGATTTTGCATGATCAATTGTTAATTGTTGTGAGTAAAATTAATCTATCACTAGGTTCAATTTCCACATGGTATCAGAGCCATTGTATATTGTTTCTCTCCTTCAAATTTTTTTTTGCAGGTTCGACATCAGTGACTGGGAGCCTTCTACTGACAGCCGGGACAGATTTTCTAAGCTATGGATCAATCACAGAAAACTATCTTGACTCCCTTCAATTTATTTGAATGGAAAGAAGATATGGAGATACTGTTGAGAGTGAAAGGCCTCTACAGGGTGACTATGGCAACAGAAGCAGAGCCAATGCAGCTGCAGAGAAGATTAAATGGCACAACAGGAGGGATGAGGCCTATGGTCTCCTGTGTCTGAGTATTTCCAGAGACCTCCTTTTCCATCTTGATGGATTGACATCACCGAATGAAGTATGGGAGACGCTTGCTCATCTTTTTGGAAATACAGATGAGATGAGGGGACATCAAATAAAAAATGAGCTGATTTCTCTGAGTCCAAGTAGATTTGAATCCATGTAGCTATATTTCTCCAAGTTCAAAGCACTAGTTTTGTAGTTGAAACAGTGTGGGATTGAAAAGAAAGATGATCAACTCATCCTGGCCATCCTCTCGAAGCTAGGCCCTGACTATTCAGTGTTTTTTTCGACCTTCTATGCCACAAAACTGATAGCTTGAACCTGGAAGATGCCTAACCTTGCAGATTTCATGGAATCTCTCACACAAGAACAGGATAAGCTGGTGATGATGGGCACCATCAAACCATCCAAAGATCAAGCTTTGATTGCTGGAGATTTGAAGGTGGATTCAAAAGGAAAAAAGAAAGCTAAAAAGCCACCTGAGCAAAAGAGAGACAAGAAACAGTCTCCGGAGGAGCCACAAGGTTGCAAGAAGAACTACCAGAAGAAGAAAAACAAAGGTGAAATGAGCAAGTGTGCATACTGCAATAAGGGAAATCACACTAAAAGCTCTTGTATGAAGAAGCAAATCGATATGCTGACCCAACTCCTGGAGAAGAATGGCATCTCCCTTCCAGACAGCTCAAAGAAGAGAGAAGGAGGATCAAGTTCAGATGACAGAGAGAGAGTTCATGCATTGGTTGCTGGCACATCAAGCTCACCCAGTTTTATCATCGATTCTGGAGCTTCAAGACACATGGTTTCGACCAAGGAGGCCTTCTCCTCACTTGACAGGTCTAAAGAACCATCAATAGTACTGGGAGATGACTCGCTCACTGAAAGTTTAGGCAAAGGAAGGATAGATCTTGATCATGGTCAGTTCAGCAATGTGCTGTATGTGCTTGGTCTTGCCTCCAAGCTCCTATCAGTGTACCAGATGACCCACACTGGGTCTCCTAAGAAATTCATATTCTCCCCTGATGAAGTTGAGATCACAGAGATATCAAGTGGTAGAGTCATTGCAAAAGGAGTTGCAAATCATGCTCAAAAGGTATACATGTTCTCACACTTCCTACCCTACTCAAACCCCTCTGCTCTTCTGATTCATGCTAATGAAGAAAGCAAGCTTTGGCATGAAATATTTGGCCACCTAAATTACAAGTATCTTTCTGATCTTAGTGAAAAAGAGATGGTCATAGGGTTTCCCAAGATAAAATTTTCCAAAGGAGTCTGCCAAGGTTGTATCCTAGGAAAACACCTAGAGCACAAATTTGAGAGAGCTAGTCATGAGAGAACCTCTGCACCCCTCGAGCTCATCCACAGTGATTTTGCTGGCCCATTCCCTCATATTTCCATGATTCAGGCCAAATATGCATTGACTTTCATTGATGACTTTTCCAGGTATTGCTGGGTTCACTTCCTGAAACACAAGTCTGAAGTTTTTGTCCTATTCAAAGTCTTTAACGCTTTGGTTGAAAACCAGTCTTGAAGGAAACTCAAAGCCCTCAGATCTGACAATGGTGGTGAGTATGTCAAGTCTAAGTTTATTAACTATTGTGCAGATGCAGGTATTCATATGCAGCATTCTATCCCTTACACACAACAACAAAATGGTGTTGCTGAGAGGAAGAACAGATCACTGAAGGAGATGACAACATGCATGATGGAGGCCAAAACTTTGCCACCAAAGTACTGGGCCGAAGCTATCAACTGTTCAGCCTATATCTAGAATAGGGTGCCTCATAATCAGCTTGATGGCATGAATCCCTTCGAAGCATGGAGTGGGCACAAGCCAGATGTGACCCATTTCAGGATTTTTGGCTCAAAGGCTTGGGCTAGAATTCCAACAGAGAAGAGGAAGGATTTGCAGCCCCAAAGCCAAGAGTGTATTTTTGTTGGATACTATGAAGATTCAAAAGGGTACAAGTTGATAAATTTGAGCACAAACAAATCCTTCATTGAAAGGTGTGTTCAGTTTGAAGAAGAACCCCTTGCAGCAGTGGAAGTTGGTGAAGCCTCTTCACCACCTGAACCTAAAGAAGTAAGTAAAGAGTTTGTTGAACATGCTGATTCTGATTTTTCTAATGGATATGAGTTTATTGCAGACCCTAACATCCCTACAAGGCCAAAATGGGCAGCCAATACACTACATGCAGCAGGAGAGCTAGCTGGGGATCCCAATGACCCAAGGAGGACTAGATCTCAATTTGAGAGTGGTCTGTGCATGAAGGATCCTATGTTTGCTGAAAAATGCTCTTTGATGGTGGAGTTTGATCCTCAAACATATGAAGAGGTATCAGGAGATCCAAGATGTCAAACAACCATGAAGGAGGAGTTTAGCTGACTCTAGAAGAGCAACACATGGGAGCTAGTGGATCTTCCTCCAGGAAGAAAGTTAGTCCAGTGTAAGTGGGTCTATAAGACCAAATTTGCTGCTGATGGTTCACCACTGAAGTGAAAGGCCAGATTGGTAGCCAAGGGCTACTCATTGGTTCATGGCATAGATTACAATGAGACCTTTGCCCCAGTGGCAAAGATGGATTCCTTCAGGTTAGCCTTAGCCATTGCAACCTCAATGCAATGGGAGGTACATCACATGGATGTAAAATGTGCCTTAATGAATGGAGATCTCACTAAAGAGATATATATGCAGCATCCTCAAGGTTTTTCTACTAACCCTTCTCTTGTGTGCAGGTTGAGAAAGTCATTGCATGGGCTAAAGCAAGCCCCCAGGGCTTGGTATGCCAAGATCGATAGCTTCTTGCTATCACCAAATTTTGTTTGGTGCAAATCAGATCCAAATGTCTATTTGAAGTTATTTAATGGTTCATTAATGATCATTTTGTTATATGTTGATGAACTCCTCATTACAGGAAGCTCAAAGGCTGAGATTGCTTCCTTAAAAGGAGCTATGAACCAAGCCTTCTCCATGACAGACTTGGGGCTCTTAAGTCAATTTTTGGGGCTTGAGATTGCTCAAACCAAAGCTGGAATCAAGGTGCACCAGTCCAAATATTCCTTGGACTTGCTGAACAAATTTAGAATGAAGGATTGCAAAGCAAGCAAAACTCCTTTCCTTTCAGGAGTGAAGCTGGAAGAAGTTGATTCTTCACCTATGGTAATCAATACACTGTATAGGAAATTGATTGGATGTTTGTTGTATCTGACACATACTAGACCTGATATTTGTTATGCAGTAAGTGTGGCTTCTAGATTCATGGATCAGCCTCAAGAGATCCATTGGAAAGCAGCCAAAAGGATCCTTAACTTTGTTCAGGGAACAAGGACACATGGGATCTTCTATAAAGCAAAATCTGATCTTGATTTGATTGGATTTACTGATAGTGATTGGGCAAGTGATAGCACGGACAGAAAGTCCACATCAGGATATGTGCTAATGCTTGCAGAAGGGCCAATCAGCTGGTCAAGCAAGAAACAGAGTGTCATTGCACTCTCATCTACAAAAGCAGAGTACAGAGGAGTTGTTAATGCAACAACTCAATTTTTATGGCTGCAGGGTTTACTTGGAGAGTGTGGCTTCGAACCAGAGTAATCAACTACCATATACTGTGATAAATAGAGTACCATTCAAATCTGCAAAGATCCAGTTCAGAAACAGAGAACCAGACACATTGAGATCCATATGCACTACATCAGAGAGCTTATGCATGATGGCACCATTCACCTACTCTTCTGTTCATCTTCAGAACAAGTAGCTGATATCTTCACCAAAGAATTTTGTGAGAAAACCTTCAGCAATATCAAATCACTGCTGGGGATTGCTGATCATGCTGTGAAGCATGAGTGAAGACAAGATTTCCAAATTTTGTTTACAGTCCATGTTTAAGGGAGGATTTTCCCAAGTTGGTTTTGCCTCTTTCCTTGTTTAAATGGACATGCAGTATGTAAAGGGTGACTAAGCCTTGTTGCTAGGCCCTATAATTTTCTAATATATTACTCATAAGTTAGGCTTAAGGGGGGGTGTTAGAATAATCAATCCATAGTTTACCAACTTAGACATTAATTTAATTATTTTTGTCTTATTTGCCTAGTTCATGTGTCCCACCTTGTGCAAGTTCTCATTTTCCTATCCATAGTGGTCAAACTTGACTTATTTGACTCATGTAGCACATGGGAAAGCTAAAGGAATCAATTATTCTTTATTCCTGGCCTCCTAGGTGCCCTTCTGCTTTTTCTGCTTTATTCCCTGCTTTTTCAGTGTTTTAAGGCAAAAGGAAAAGCTAGACTAGGTGAGGTTGAATAGTTTTTTGTCCTACACATCCTCCTCTCTTTTATCCTTGCAAAAGCATGTATGATATTCCATTCCACCACTCTTTAGCTTGCCTAATCCATTTTTCCAATTCGTGAGCTCCATGACAGATTTGGGATCAACTTTTTACACCTATGGGGGATTTGCTTATTTTTAGTAAGCCTGCTTTATGCTAGATTTGATTTGCTCCTCATGCATTCAAATCCTTGATGTATTCTATTTATTCATCAGCCTATGTTATTATAGGGTTGGCTTTTGTACACTGAGTTAATACAGTTTAGTGTTCAGCTCCAATTTCAGTCTCTTTTGTGAGTGATTTTGCATGATCAATTGTTAATTGTTGTGAGTAAAATTAATCTATCACTGGGTTCAATTTCCACACAGTCGATGTGGAAAGAATTGGTTCTATATTCAATTTACAAAATGAACTTTCAAATCTAAAAATCTCTGTTCCATTTAATGAGTTATTGAGGAACACCGAATACAAAAATACTATCATAAAAATGGTCAAAAGTCAAGGGGAATGGCAATTTGACATTTTAGAGTTGAACGATGATAATCCTGCTATTTCGTTTGGGTCAAAGGTTGAAAATTTAGAAAGTGAATAAGTCCCTCCTTTCTATTTGAGTTTAAATGTGCATGATAAGGTGGTCCACAATGCTATGCTAGACTCAGGAGCATCACATAACCTAATGCCGAAAGGAGTGGTAGAGAGTTTGGGATTGGAATTAACAAGACCTTATAAATATTTGTACTTTTTTTATTCTAAAAGATTAAAATTCCTTGGTTTGATTAAAGATATGGTGGTAACCCTAAATAAATTGCCATCTAAAACTATAGTCCTGGATGTGGTAGTGGCAGATATTCCACCTAAGTTCGGGGTATTGTTGTTAAGATATTGGACCTCCAAGTTGAAAGGTAGTTTACAAATGGATATTTCATATGCTACAATTCCTGTTCGAGATGGGAGCAGAATATTATATAGTGAAAAAAGAACTCCTTATGTAGTAAGCAGTCAAGATAAACCTGAGATTCACCACATATATGCTGTTGATACTGATTTGGGGTCTTCTATTTTCTTTAATGATGTTGTCCCACATGATTTAGAAGAGGCATTGCAGAAGAAGTCTGAGGAAAATAAGGAAAAGGAAGTGATAGAACAAGATGCTTTGGAGGCTAAACAAAAAAGGGAAGGCCAGTGGATTATGTACTTTGATGGATCTACTGCAAAAATAGGTGTTGGAGCCGGTGTGTATATCATTTCTCCTATTTGGGATTTCAAAGCTTTGTCATATAAATTAACATTTGAGTGCACAAATAATGTAGCATAATATGAAGCTTTATTATTGGGATTGCATGCTTTGAAAGATTTGGGAGCTCAAAAAATAAGGGTCTTAGGAGATTTAGAGTTGGTGATAAATCAAGTAAATGAGAGCTATCATACCAGGAATCCTCGGATGAGGGATTATAGAAATGAAGTATGGGATATGTTTGGTAACTTCTTTATAGAGCATATAATTCAGGTAGTCCCCAGACATGAAAATTTGGTAGCTGATTCTTTAGCTGTGGCCGCTAGAAAATTTGAAACCCCTGTTGCTGGTCAGAGGGAATACCAGGTGGAAATTGTGAATAGACCGTCTATTCCTGATAATTCTAAATATTGGCAGGTGTTCGAAGATGACATGCAGATCAGAAGGTTCCTAGAACTCTCAGGAGAATTTGTGAATACTCCTATTGATATCGAAAATGACAATGACGAGAGTATTCAAGATGATGAAGAAAATCGTGCTGAAAGGTTAAAGGGAACCCTAGGAGGTAAGGATATTATTCAATTAAAAAATAATTTCATACCTAGAGGTTTGATTCCTTTGGAAAAACTTTTTGATCAGAATGATGTTGCTAAAAATCCAAAAGTAAAACCTGTTGACAATGCTGTCGAAGATAGGAATATTGGAACTGAAGAGAATCCTAAGATTATAAAATTATCTAAGAAATTGCCTGAAAAAGAGAAGGAAGAATATGTGAAATTAATGAAAAAATACACTGATGTATTTGCTTGGAGTTATGAAGACCTTAAGGAGTATGATACATCTATCATACAGCATACTATTCCTATAAAGCCTGGAGAGAAACCTTTCAAGCAGAAGCTCAGAAGGATAAATCCTAAATTGCTCCCCATCATTGAGAAAGAAATAAAGAAATTATTTGATGCCAAGATTATTGTAACATTAAGGTTTTCAAAATGGGTTGCAAATCTGGTTCCTGTCAGAAAAAAGAATGGAGAAATCAGACTGTGCATAGATTTCCGGAATTTAAACAAAGTTTCTATGAAGGATAATTATCCTTTGCCAAAGATGGACCATATATTGTAGAAAGTAGTTGGAGCTGAAAGAATTTCAATGCTGGACGGATTTTCTAGCTATAACCAGATCAAAGTATTGCCTGAAGATCAAGAAAAAACTGCCTTTACTACACCTTGGGGCACTTTTATGTATGCAAAAATGCCTTTTGGCTTAATGAATGCAGGAGCTACTTTTCAGCGAGCTATGGACATTGCTTTTGCAGGGGAAATTGGGAAATTTGTAGTGATATACATGGATGATATCACAGTCTATTCAAAATCTAACAGAGAACATCTGCATCATTTAGAAAAAGTTTTCATAAAGTGTAGGAAGTTTGGTATATCGTTGAATCCAAAGAAGTCCAATTTTGCGTTGGGAGAAGGAAAATTGTTGGGCCATATAATATCAAAAGATGGAATAAAAATTGATCCTGAAAGGGTGAGTGCAATTTTGAAAGTAGGTGAACCCAGGAGTAAAAAGAGATACAGTCATTCTTGGGGTAGGTAAATTTTTTGAGAAGGTTCGTGCCAAGTTTTGCTGAGATCTTAATGAATATCACAAATATGTTGAAGAAGGGTCATGAAATAAAATGGAATGCATAAGCTAGAAAGTCCTTTTGGGAAATCAAGAAATCAATATCAGAGGCCCCTATGTTGGTGAGTCCAGATTTTACCAAATATTTCTCAGTATTTTCATACGCTTCAGAATATACTATAGCAGCAGTTTTATTACAAAAAAATGACGAGAATTTGGAACAACCCATAGCATTTTTTAGCAAAATGTTGAGGGATGGAGAATTGAAATATGACATTATGGAGAAACAAGCTTATTCCTTGGTCAAAGCATTGAAGGATTTCAGAGTGTATATTCTACATTCACATATAATTGCACATGTTCCAACTGCTACAGTAAAAGGGATTTTGACACAACCAGATCCAGAAGGCAGAAGAGAAAAATGGATAGCTACATTACTGGAGTACGACATAGAGTTAAATCCTACTAAGTTGGTTAAAGGACAAGGATTAGCAAAGATGATGGCTAATTCAAATTGTGAGGCTTTACAAATTAATTGCATGTCCCACCGAGTTCATCAGTTGGATACAGAAGTGGAGGTGATGGCTGATTTTGTGGCATCTCCATGGTATTCTGATATTGTTTACATCCTTCGAAATTTACAAGCACCAGAAGGATTGAGTAAGTCAAGGGCGAGATCCATAAAATTGAAGGCTGCTAAGTTTTGTATCATAAATCAGTATCTTTATTGGAAGGACCCTGGAGGTGTATTACTGAACTGTCTTTTGGAAAATGAAACTCAACAAACGGTCAAATAATTTCATAAGGGAGATTGTGGAGGACATAATTCTTGGAAAGTGACTGCAAACAAAATTCTAAGAGCAAGCTATTATTGGCCTACATTATTTTCAGATGTGTATAAAGAAACCAGTAAGTGTCATCAATGCCAAATTTTTGATGGAAAGATGAAAGTGCTTCCTCCTCCTTTGAATCCAATAACAGTAGAAGCTCCTTTCCAGTAGTGGGGTTTGGATTTTATTGGCGAAATAAACCCCAATTCATCAGGACAACACAAATGGACTCTGACAGCTACAGATTATTTTACAAAATGGATTGAAGCTATCCCCACCAGAAGAGCCACTGAAACTGTAATCATGGATTTTCTTGAGGAAAATATATTGGCTCGATTCGGATGTCCCAGAAGAATAGTAACAGACAATGCAGCTGCATTCAAATCCAAGAAAATGATTGACTTCTGTCACAAGTACCATATAAGCCTCAATCATTCAAATGCCTATTATCCACAGGGAAATGGGTTAGTTGAATCTTCAAATCAAAGCTTAGTAAGGATCATCAGGAAGTTGTTGGAAGATAATAAAAGGTCCTGGCACACCAAGCTCAAGTATGCTCTATGGGCTGCCAAGATTAGTAGCAAAAGGGCGATTGGCATGTCTCCGTTCCAGATGGTGTATGGAAATGAAGTCATTTTTCTAGCATCATTAGGTGTTCTAGTTATGAGATACTTTCAAGATCAGCAAGAAGAACCAAATCATATGCAAAGGAGGATAAATCAGAGTATTGAGTTGGATGAGTGAAGGAATAAATCTTATGACAAAGTGCAGATACATTAAGAAAAAATGAAAAGCACTTTTGACAGAAGAATCAAAGAAGAACAGTTTCAGATTGATGATTTAGTATTGAAGTGGGATGCTCCCAAAGAAGACAAAAATGGTAAATTTGATCATATGTGGGTAGGTCCTTATGTTGTTGCTGGTTACAGAGGACAAAATGCATTTTTTCTAGAATATCCGAACGGGGTTCCTCTGGATAGTAACCCTGTCAATGGAAGGTATCTGAAACATTACCTGTCCTAAGGAGGAGGGTAAACTTTGTATTATAGCCTGTAAATACTTATTTTTCTTTACAAGTCAATACGGGTGGAAGGCTGAATGTATTTTAATCCCGTGGTGAAGGCCCTAAGATTCAGGAGGCGGACCATTCTGTTCTAAAAAAAGAAAAGAAAAAATAACATATCGACGAAAAACAAAAGATAAGTTTTGTGGAAGTTATTGTGAAAGATTAAAGACAGGCACCTGGTCTACAAGTTCTTTGATACCTCATGGGGAGGATATCATCCCCAGATGGAGCCAGTTGTTAACAACCCTACCTAGCAGAGGCCTGAAGGGATCTTATTGAAGAAGAAATAATAGTTGCTTGTCAAACTTTGGTTAAATATTATAGTATAAGAGTATAACAAAGGGCGAGTAGGGAGTGAATTACTCCAAGATCCAATGGTGCGAAGTGAAAAGATGAAGACCAACAGCTTATAGTGTATTCGCTCCATAAAGGTGCTAGAGAGATAAGGATATATGGAGTGTTCCATAAGATGCGAAAATCAATGGTCATCGATCCAGCTTAATGAAATCTACGGTCTTTGTGAACTTCGCCTTCATAACTTGCACGCTCGATAAAACAAAGGAACCCGGCGGAATTGGGTACGTGTCACTTGATCCAATGGCTGAGAAATAAAGGTGAATTACATCGACGATCGTGGATGAGTCCGAAGCGAGAAGTTGTGTGGTAGTTGGAGGTAAAGGGCGGTAGCGGAATGGAAACCACGATACACGTGGTCGATTGTGGTGCATTCCGGAGGAAAAAGCGGTTTGGTGGAAACCGCCAAAGTGGGGCCTCCGGAGTGGGGTCCTATATAAACAAAGTTGACTTGTTCACTGATTATTTTATTGGCGCCAGACAAATGAAAAAGACCTGCGTGCTCGTCAACCTTTAACTGTAAATTTCGAACACACGTAGCCACAGTAACAGGTAAGGCTCAAACACCCATAATTCATCCATCTATTTACCAGTATCGACTGAATTATGGACCAAGGTAAAGAATTGCAAGGGTTTGGTCGTATTTTGGATGACAGAGAAGACTATCTGGTTGATAAGGACAGAGGAGTGTGTGACCCTTTCCTGTCCATAGGAAGTGTATCAGTCAGTAAAGAGAGGTTGTGGCAATACCATTCACAGGGCAATGATGTCTTAAATGTTTGTAAATCATTTTTATATTATTTTGTTGTCGAACAAACTCTGCATTTTCCCGAGTTCGCAGAATGGTGCGCAGTCAATTATTCCTCTTCTTAGAGAGTTATTGTCAATCAGTCCATGTCTAGAATACTCTGTAAAATTGATGCTAATGTTATCCATGAAAACCTAAACTTGCCTGAAAACTACCTTGACTGTCACGAACATGTAAACAAGTCCATTCTTGCTGAATTGTACAAAAACTGTGGAATCGAAGCCCGTTGCAAATTCCTGTCCAGCATCTTGAACGAGGGTCAGTCATTGGATGGTCTTTTCCTGCCATACCATGTTCGTATTTCCAGAGATAAAGTTTAGTTAGTGGTGTCCTTAGTTTGTCAAGTCTTAGGTTTAGATGATGATTGTCGCGTAAATGAAGTCATCCTAGGTTTTTTATTAAAAATAAGTTCATTGAGTCCTGAGTCTCATTCAGTTCATGTATTCAGTCTTGATGAATACTTGGCAGAAGCGATACATCTTCAATTGAGTGAATTCCCAAAGGTCATATTTTTCAAGTTTCAGACTTATTTACTGAACATGTTGTTGTGTTCGAATGTCACCGAACTGCAGTTTTTAAGCACCATGTTTTCTTCAGATTTTCCCAAGCAAATCAACATGTTTGAATTTGCCAATTCAGTCATGTCAGAAATTTACAAGATTTGATTTGATGAGGTGTTACCCCGGGTATTAGAAAAGATGAAATACCTGATGCAATCCTCACCTGAAGATTGAGTTAGAGATTGGTTTCTGTATAAGGATTCCCCTGTTTTGAGGGTGTATGGATTTACTGGGGAACCATATAATTTACCTGCTTTCCTCACTCCCAGATTTTTTGCACTAGAGTTTATGAGACAAAGGTTACATTCATAGGAAGAACATTTTGGGGCCTTTAAGAAATCTTCAAATATCAAGTTCCCTCTCAAAGTTGGTTCTTTTATTTTCGAAAATAAAGGTTCCCTGGTGGTTATAGAAAAGTTGTTGGGAAGCATGAATTTCAAAAATATCCAAGGGTAAATTATGATCCCCACCATATAATTTCCCTGAGAAAGCAGGAAAACAAAAACAAGCCATTTGACCACCAGTTTATTGAAGGTTTGGATGAAACAGCCAATCTGTTGCAGTTTATGGAGACTCCAAGATCTGATGAAGATGCAAGTACTTTACCAGTTGCAGTATCCCAAGTGACAGAGAGTCCTAATATTGTAATTAAAAGAATTATTTCTGAGGTCGAAAGCATGGAAGTGGATGAGGATGGGTCACACAAAAAGGCTAAATTGTTTCAAGTCAGTGGGGTTTTAAGTGAAGAGATTTCAAATGATTTCAAGAGAGTTGCTTTAGTTCTAACAAAATCTGTACAGGTAAATTAGTTTTCTTTTAAAGCTGTAGATAGTTCATAATCAAGCCCAATTTTCAAGTCCAAAGAGGAACTCATGGCCAGTTATATGGAGAAGCGAAAGCAGTCTCTAGAAGAGACAAGGAATTTACTTTCGCGGGTAAAGAGTTTAAATAATCCAAAAACCTCCTTGATTTCTGCCAGGGATATAGAAAGAAATACCTTCAAATTGGCCATGGTAAATGATAAAAAGATGTCAGAGATGGAAGTAAGGTTGGACAAGATTAGTGTACCCGAAAAAATGCAGCTACATAAGCAAACAAGTGACATTATTTATTCATATCTATTGCAAGCTATGATGAGAATCAATAAGCTACAAATTTTGGTAGATAAGTTAGAGGCTCAATTGAAACATGAAAAAGTTGAAAATAAGGCCAATGCCATTCAAATTAAAAAACTACAAGCAGATATTATCAGTTCAGGAAATGAAAGAGATAACACCCAAGCAATCAGAAGAATGCTGGAAGAAAAGGAAAACGCCCTCCAAGTGTTGAAGAAAAATTTGAATATCCCAAGCACAGAGCATGTTCAATCATCCGAATTATTGGCATTGCAAGAAGAGAAAGACAAGACCCACCAGGAGATTATGGAACATAAAGGAAGAGATGTCAAATTACAAGAGGAAAAAGACAAATGGGAAACTGAATGGACTGAGCTGATATCGTAAATCTCCTTGCTGAAAAAGGAACAAAATGATGAAAAAGAGATCATGGAGGAATTGATGAGTCATACTCCCACTAATGAGGACCTGTCTATTGTAAATATTGAGAAACCATTAAATGATTTTTCTGTAGATGATTTGTTAGTGCCTATGTCCCAGGTGAGCCTAAAGGATGAAGAAATAAAAGAGTTAAAGGTGGAAAATGAAAAGATCAAGTCTGAGTTAGCCAAAGTGAGTGAGAATAAAAATAAGATATTGCAAGAGAGAAATCAGTTACAAAAGAAATTCAATGAATTGAAAGAAAGAAACATTGGAAAAGGTCCTCTCTAGGGGGAAAAGCACATAATTTTGGATACCTTGTCTGTAGAAGTTACTAAATTCAGACACTATTTGAACTTTATTGATGATCAAAGCATATTGATCAATTTGGCCAATCAGAGACTAAAGCTAGTAAACGAAAATATGGAGAGGAAACCCCTTGCCACAGCCCAGAACACATTGATTTTTTTAAATTCATTAACGTATCAAAAGTTGCATGATATAGGAGCAAAGGACAAAATAACAATGGTGCTATGGGATAAAAAGTTTATCCATAAGCATCAGTTAATGAAGACGGTCCAGGACAAAACTAATGAAATGATTTCACAAGTTAATGGTTTCAAAGAGGCTTTCAAGGAACTATTTGAGGACGGCCCGCCTTCCTTTTGGGACGAGGAGAGTCGAATGTTTTCTCAAGAACACTATCACAACTTGTTAGTTCAATGCCGCATGGACCATTCCAAATTTGATGATTTGGAAAAATGTTTAACAGGGAAAGTCATTGTGGATAAGCTGACAGAGGACTTTGAAATATTACAAAAGTTCCTGATTATCAGGGGAGGATTGCCTAAAGTATCATATGAAGCCTACATGGAGCTGGAAGTGTCAATCCAGGAGGTGATCGAATATGATATTCCAAGCACAGAGCAATGGAGAGCCATAGAGAGGTTCGGGAAAATGAAGTACATCCTTCACTCATGAAGACAGGTGTTGCACGTTGAGGAGTTGCTTGAACAAGGCCATGTTATCAAGTTGATTTTAACTTAATGATTTGTTAGGATCGAAGCTAGTAGTTTATTCATAGGAGTTAGGAATATAGTTACAAGACTTTGATTAAGCCAGTCATTCAGTTATGAATCTTCTTGGAAGATGAATCAATTTATGTATATAATTGCATCTATTTTATTTGATGGGGGTTGGAACCCATCGTGTTGTTGAATGATTTTGAAGACATATATTTTTTGAATAACAAAGCGAATGCATAATAATTATCAGAGATTCATATGTCATTTATATTACAATCCGTATTTCTTTCCTTATGTGATTGTGTTTTCCAGTGTAACGCTCCATTCTGTTTTCTTCATTTCTGAAACTCAGTGTTGAATGATTAGAATTCATAATGTTTATGCTCTAATCATCATTTCAGATATTTTATTCATTTTTCTACTAAAGTTAATATAGAACTCATCTTTGATGCTCTGTATTAATGGGTTGTTCATTCTCTCTTCTGTTTCAGCTGAACTAAACGAATGACTGTGATGAAATGGTTCTCTTGCCTTTGATAAATCTAATGTATATGTATTTGTGATATCTTTGTATGTATGTGACTCCATTTCCCAATGGTTATGTGTTGTTTCAACCATCTATACAAATCTTTGAGTGTTGGTTTATATATGGTCTTGTTAAATCTGTATTGAGAGATCCCTCTCTAGAAGAAAAACCAGTTTCTTTCTAAAGTGGTTTTGTTGTTACCTTGGGATTTACCTTTGCAACCTAGGTACATTCTAAGTGTCAACAAGTCACGTGTGTCTTCTTTTCGAATGTTAGATTAAGTTAATGTTTTTTTTTTTGGTAAATACAATAATCACATTAAAAATAAGTAAGGCATTCTAAAATGGCTGAGCTTATCCAACATGTACGTTCATGCTGGATAAGCCACCTGCCATGGGTCCCTACATGTTTATGTTTGACGGAATTTTTAAAAATCATCCGGCTACCAGAAGCCCTGTCCGCCTCTGTCCTGCCACCACCGCCGTCCGTAGCTGCCCGCCATCCACGACGTAAATCAATGCATTAATTTTTTCAGCAACCAATTCGAGGCCCCAATTCCAGTTCAAACCATGACAAAGAGTTTGGAGCAATGGAACTGAATCACTCGACAGGCACCCATATTGTTGAATGTGAATGGCTTCAATCATGAACAGGTTTGCAAAGGTTTTCATGTTTAACATACGACTGGCATAATTATGTTTAACATACGGCTGGCATGTGAACGAAGGGCCGGCCTCGACGAAGCGGCCCTCTTATCTCGGGAGATCAAGCTGTGGCGGTTAGGGTTGCCGGAGATCGTTCTGCGTTTTACGATTGCAGATTTCTGGGGTATCAAGATACAATGTTAGATGACATAGGAAGGCATTACTTTCGGAACTGTTTCATTGAAGGTGACGGCGATTTCGTAGCCGGAAATGGAAAATCGATCTATCCGGTAAACAAAACCAAATGCAAATCATGATCCCAGCATTAATGCTTTGATTTATTTTTCTGTTTCAGAAATGGGAGTTGGTGAAGAATACAATTTATGGGTTTTTTGATTGCAGAACTGTGAACTACATGCCATCCCAATAAAAAATGGCGCGTTTACAGCTCAGAAGAGAGGCTCTCCTTCTGAAGACACGGGCTTTGTCTTTCTGCAATGCAAGTTGACAGGAAAGGGATTGATGTATCTGGGAAGGGCATGGGGACCTTACTCCACAATAGTTTTTATTAACTCTTTCATGGATGGCATTATCTTCCCTGAAGGATGGGAAGACTGGAACGATCCCGCAAGACAAAAGTAAGGCACTCTTATGCTAGATTCATGTCACCATCCATTAGAATCTGAATCTCGTTCTGATTTTATTAATATAATCCTCTGTGTGTGTATGTGCAGGACTGTATTTTATGGGCAGTACCAATGTAGCGGAGCTGGAGCCGCAGTAAACAAAAGAGTTCCGTGGTCCCGTGAATTCACCGATCGTAAGCAGATCGAACAGTATTTGAGCACCAGTTACATTGGTGGGGATAAGTGGATCAAACAGTAATTATGGGAATTTGTTATTTGTGACCTGGATTACAAAGGGAGGAGAGCGATGAGTCTCTCCCATCATCCACTATTTATGGAGTACACTCCATTTTGACTTGTTTTTCATCATTGGCTTGTTTAAATGTCGATGCATTTTGATAACGGAACGTATTTGCTCGTCATCTAGTTTGAACTCATTTTCAATTTTTCAAAATTTTCACAACTAAAAGACTATTATATATATATCGCTTCGCCTTCCAGTTTTTAAACCATATTTATTATCATGTTCTGCTTTCACATTTTAAACAATATATTCATCTTTATTAATGACTTTAAATTGATTGGTGAAATATTAATATGTTCAATATAAAATTGATGAGAGTTTTTGTTAAAATATCATTAATATTATAAATATTAATGGGAGTTGAAGTAAAAGAACTAATTTAATAAAAAAAATATTAGATAGTTAGAAAAAAACATATTAAAATAATAACTATAAATTGATCGGTTAAATATTAATATGTTAAATATGAAATTGGTGAGAGTTTTTGTTAAAATATCATTAATATTATAAATATTAATGGGAGTTGAAGTAAAAGAATTAATTTAATAAAAAAAAATTAGATAGTTAGAAGGTAACATATTAAAATAATAACTATATGTTTAACTTAAAGTGTAATTATAAATCAATTATAGTTCCATAAGTAACATACTTCATAAATTAGTTATAGTTTCAAAAGCATTATAGTTAGATAAACACTATAATTTATAAATTAATTATAGTTTTAGAAGCCTCATAATTAAAACTAAGCAACCAAAATAATGTTTTTAATTATTGGTTAGAAGGGAATAATATTTTCACTTATAAAATTAATATTATTATTATTTAATTTTGTTTAGTTAAATAAAAAATAATACTTAGTTGAAATAGATTTAGGAAATCAATTTATTTAGGATTTTTTAAGTTAGAAAGTAAAATATTAGAATATATAAAATAATAAATATATACTCACTTAAATTGTAACCATAAATTACTTATAGTTTGATAAGTATCTTAATTTAAAATTGACCATAAATTCAGTATAGTTTGATAAACATTTTAATTTAAAATTGAGTAAAAAGTCTATATTTTAAATTATTAGTTAGAAAACAATTATATGTTAGGCTATAAAATGAATATTATTAATGATTAAAAGTATTTTAGAGTATAAATATGATGATGGTTGATCAAACTTTGCTGTATGAAACCTAAAGAAACATATTAATTAGTTTATTTTAAAATTGTATTAGTATGCTCAAATAATATTTAGAATGTTGATCTACATGTTAAATAGAAAAACAATTTCATTTAAAGAGGAAAAATATAGTTTTTATAATTAGAAAATAAAATATTTAAATATAAAATTAATAATGTTATGTTTAAATTGAATTGTCACCATAAATTATTTATAGTTATATAATTATGTAATTAAGAAATAAGTAACAATAATTTTTTTATGGTTAGAATAAAATATTAAAATATAAAATATTGATGATGATGATGAAGATGGTTAAGGTCCACTTAGACCAAACTTTGGTTTATCGGACCTAAAGAATGAATTATTTAGATTGTTTTAAAATTGTATTCCCATATTCAAAGAGCTTGGAGAGAAGCCTACCCACCTCACTATTATTGATGAGTAAACAATATATTAAAATATAAAATTAATATTTTTATTAATTAAAAGGTAATGTATTCAAATATAAAATTAATAACTATATTTTTATAAAAATGCAAATCAGATTTTTAACTTAAATTTTAAAGGACGTTGAAAGGGATTAAAAATTGAGTTATATTAAATTTTAACTAACAATCATTAAAGTTGGGCACATCATATTTATTAATTAATTTTTTTAAATTGAAAAATAAAAGATATCACAATGATAAGATTTTAATTTTATTTTTAATTATTTTATACAAATTTTTTTTATGTTGTAGTAAATGAGACAAGATTATTCATTTCTGGTATTTAAATGAGTAGTTTTGGATACTTGTAGGATTTTTTTTTTGTGAGCCTACTTTAAGGACTTACATGTACTTATATTAAAAATGAAGTTTGGGATCTAGTTAAGTTAAGTTACTTATAAAATATCTACACTTTTAAAATAAAATTCTATCATATTCCTCTTTTTACTGCTACAATTTTTTATCTTGAACTAGAGAAGATGGATGCGAGGAAAGATACATGAAACAACTGAAAAAAATTTACACTAAAAAAAAAAAGAACTAGTTGACAAGTTAAGTCCACAAAGTCCATTTATGCTGTGAAGCAATCACAAGGATGTGGTACTCTTGTAGCAACAACCATCCCGTCTTTGTAAAAGATGGGAGCCCCATTTCCAATTTATTTTCCAAGGAATTCTAGTAATTTTCATTTTTTTAGTTAATTTTATTAATTTTCTTTTAAGTATTTAGAAGTTAATCTTAAACAAAGTAATTTTCATTTTCTTGGTTAATTTTATTAATTTTCTTTTAAACGTATTTAGAAGTTAATCTGAAACAAATTAAGAGTTGATTAGGCTATCTCAAACTTTTTTGATGTTTAATAACAACTCTTTTGATGTTTAATTTGTTTATTAAACAAAAGCTCGCAAAAATCAAAAGTTGAGATACATAAATACTAATTTTCATCTCCTCGACGTTCTTCACTCCACTTCCCTATTTTGTAAATTATTGGAAACTAGAAGTCAATAATTCCATGTTAGATAAAACCATGGCGTTTTGATTACAACTTTTGGTCCCACGATAATTGGGAGATGGAGGTGTATTTGTTCACTGAGATAAGGCTTAAAGTTTTGATTTTGAATTTTGCGACTTTAATTGGAGATCAGAGGATGTCATTGAAATGAATTTTGTATAAATTGACTTCGTGATGTTCTAACGTCGAGATCAGCGCTATTATTTAAAGAAATTAGATCTCAAAATTTGGTAAAGCCCATAATCCTCATTCTATTCAACTGTGCCAATTCAGAAGTTCCTTATTTAAATCATTTCAAATATCGCGACTCGAAGCATTTTTCCTTTCACTATTTATTTTATTCTCGACACCCAACATCTAACATTCTTGAATTTATGGAGGGTCTATGCCGACTTTTCATGTTTTTGCATCAGAACTATAATTGATTTATAATTATTATTTTAATATGTTACCTTCTAACTATCTAATATTTTTTTTATTAAATTAATTATTTTACTTTAACTCTCATTAATATTTATAATATTAATGATATTTTAACAAAAACTCTCATCAATTTTATATTGAACATATTAATATTTAACCAGTGGATGATGGGCTAGACTCATCACTCTCCTCCCTTTGTAATCCAGGTGACAAATAACAAATTCCCATAATTACTGTTTGATCCACTAATCCCCACCAATGTAACTGGTGCTCAAATACTGTTCGATCTGCTTACAATCAGTGAATTCACGGGACCACGTAACTCTTTTGTTTACTGCGGCTCTAGCTCCGCTACATTGGTACTGCCCATAAAATGCGGTCTTGCACATACACACACAGAGGATTATATTAATAAAATCATAATGAGATTCAGATTCTAATGGATGGTGACAGGAATCTAGCATAAGAGTGCCTTACTTTTGTCTTGCGGGATCGTTCCAGTCTGCCCATCCTCCAGGGAAGATAATGCCATCCATGAAATAGTTAATAAACACTACTGTGGAGTAAGGTCCCCATGCCCTGCCCAAATACATCAATCCCTTTCCCGTCAACTTGCATTGCAGAAAGACAAAGCCCATGTCTTCAGAAGGAGAGCCTCTCTTCTGAGCTGTAAACGTGCCATTTTTTATTGGGATGGCATGTAGTTCACAGTTCTGCAATCAACAAACCCATAAATTGTATTCTTCATCAACTCCCATTTCTAAAATAGAAAAATAAATCAAAGCATTAATGCTGGGATCATGATTTGCATTTGGTTTTGTTTACCTGATAGATCGATTTTCCATTTCCGGCTACGAAATCGCCAGCACCTTCAATGAAACAGTTCCGAAAGTAATGCCTTCCTGCGTCATCTAACATTGTATCTTGATACCCCAGAAATCTACAATCGTAAAACGTAGAACGATCTCCGGCAACCCTAACCGCCACAGCTTGATCTCCTGGGATAAGAGGGCCGCTTCGTCGAGGCCGGCCCTTCGTTCACATGCCAGTCGTATGTTAAACATAATTATGCCAGTCGTATGTTAAACATGAAAACCTTTGCAAACCTGTTCATGATTGAAGCCATTCACATTCAACAATATGGGCGCCTATCGATTGATTCAGTTCCATTGCTCCAAACTCTTTGTCATGATTTGAACTGGAATTGGGGCCTCGAATTGGTTGGTGAAAAAATTAATGCATTGATTTACGTCGTGGATGGCGGGTGGCTACAGACGGTGGTGGTGGCAGGACGGAGGTGGACAGGGCTTCCGGTAGGAGGATGCTTTTTAAAAATTCCGTCAAACATAAACGTGTAGGGACCCATGGCAGGTGGCTTATCCAGCATGAACGTACATGCTGGATAAGCTCAGCCTTCTAAAACCAATTACGAAGTACAAAACCAACTTTTTCCATCTTTAACAGAGTTGATACAGAACAGTAGAAAAAAATACTTAGACATCCTAACTCCATAATTCCTTGCTTCCCCACCCACAGACACAAATCTTCCTTGCTTCCCAATCCACAGACTCAATTCTTAAAGAGAAGTGACCAACATTTTTAAAACAACTCAGTCAATGCCAAATGAGTCCCCAACATAACATTTAGAACCCACAAACTCAATCCAAAAATATGTTGGACACCCTAAAGGATCAACATAACATTTAGAATCAACAGACTCAATCCCAAAATATGTTGGCCACCCTAAAAGAACATAATTCAGACAAGCGCCACTGTATTCAATCATCATCCACCAATCTTAAGAAAATATGGATTGTCAAAAAATGCTGACAAATATTTCAAAGCCAAGCTTCAGGATCATCATAAGATGGATGATTCCATCTAAAACAAGAGAGCATAATATCTGGTAATACTTATAAAGCCGCAAAAGATAACAACCCTAAGAACAAACCATAATTATGCAAATAAGACATAAAGAAAAGCACATGAAGAAACACCTTTAAGATCATTAGAAACCTCAAAAAACCAGGTTCAAAGAGATAGCAGTCCCAAAACTTCAAACTATAGCAGAATATAAGATAAATCCTGAGCATAGTTATGAGAGGAACCAGGAAAACCTGGCTTAGTTGCAGTAGAAATCAAAGAAGTAGGAAATTGAAAACCCAAGCACACAGTAAGGAAGTCAATTTTGTCTTCAACTCGCTTAAATGAAGCTTCCACAGAATGAATCGATGCAGAGATAACATTCTTCCAAGACTCAAGAGAAGAAGTGTCCAAATCAGGAGACTGATGATCCCATTCATTTCTACCCACCAAGCTTTTCATAACCCAGAACAACGCAAATAATTTTTCATAAAGACTCGTACAACCCATGGTATGGCCAGGATAAAAAATCCACTCCTATGCCTTCTTAGATTCCTCTTTCAATTTTTTAGAGTCAAGTTCATCCCAAAGACGACGTTCAGTTGCAGCAATGCAATTTTGAATATCCCGGGGAATTTCTAATTCAAACATTCGAGACTCCCATAAAGCCTTACTTTGCGCACAGGAAGCCACTTTGGATGAGTCTGATAGAGAATGCTCCCTTTCCCTCTTTCCTTTATCACTCATCTTGATAAACCATAGATTACTAGTTGAACCACGAATAAAAAATTCACAATAATAACTCCCAGAAAAACCTGATAAGTAGTTGATAAAAGTTACACCACCTTGCACAAGAATATATAACCTCATATAGGGGTGCGCCATGATGGACACGATCTACAAATTGAATTGACAATCCCTCACATAAGTCTTTAGACCAGACTCACCATTAATACCTTTCATTCGATCCTTAGAGCATAGTACAAAATGCATACCAACAACCGTGAAATATATGAAAAAATATACCCAAACCATCATATTTAAAACAGGCATCGGGTTAGAATTTAGAAAACAAAGATTACACCTATCAAATGCCACGTGCTTAGAGAGAATATAATCCTGAATTATTAATTATTTCAGCCTTCCATCTAGATTTTGGTACAGTCGTTGAAAATAAGATCTTGACACTAAGATTGAGTAGTCAGATCTGAAAGTAGATGCCAATATTGTGCTCTAAAAGGATGACAAGTAACAACCCCCATGTTAACTAGGTAATCCACCATCTTGTTTCCGTTCCAACGAACATGTGATAAACTGACAGCTTTCCCCTGAAGAAGACCTGTACAAAGAGCCACGATTCAACTTTCCAGGCACCATTAAGATGAAACTTTAGAGCTTTGAGAACCATTATGAAGTTTAGAGGCAAGGTGAATAGCCATCTGTGAATATCCCTCCACTATAACTGGTTCATGAAAATTTTCCAAGACCCATTCTAACCCCTAGATCAATCCTTCAACCTCTGTTGCATTGTTAGATTCAATACACAGGAAACCATAACCATAACCAAGAATTTTATCTCTGTTATTACGAAGAATAAAGCTGTATCTCGCCTTCCTAGGATTTCCCTTAGAGGCTCCGTCAAAGTTTAGTTTCAGAAATCCATTTGGAGGGGGATTCCAACAATCCGGGCTTGGAGTGAATGGATGAATTTTCTGGTAAGGCTGAATAGAAGTATTAGAATTATCCAGACCACAGTATACCAGAATCTGCCTTTCCATCCCTACTAACTCAAAGTATTTTATATCCCAATTAGTCATAGAAATGGTTTCTTTCAATTTGGAGTTCAAACATTGCCATACATTAAAGAGACATGAAGTCTTTGTGTCAAAACCCCAAATTTTCATAAAAATTTAAAATTTTGAAAATACATAAAATGCTGAGAATGCGGTCTGCTAACAGCTAATAGTTATTTATAAAAGAATTGGTTACCATATTATTTAATACATAATCTTAATTAAGTAACTTAGCATTCTATTTTTTAATACAAGGTTAGGTTTAACTTGTGCAATAATTCCTCTTTCAGTTTGCTGATGAGTTTTAACTTGCGACAAGTAGGTGGAACTGTCTTGGATTCTGGGGCTTACTTAGCTTTTAAGCTAACACAGAAAGCTTACTTGTCCTTACAGGTTTACAAGTATGAATGATCGAGTAATGCCTTTTAATTCCCTAAAGCATTCAACTGTATTTCTATTTGCAAAATAAAAATCTCGGTAAATAAACTGTTACGTATCACTCTACTTCTATGAGGTAAAACAATTAGTGTGTTTCTTTCAATCATTTTTGTCAACGATATATATATATATATATGAGTTTCTTTCTTATATGTAAATAGCGACAATATTTATTCTCCTGGTTCACCACTTGTGATCTTTGTCATAAGTTAATTTCACCTAGAGTGTATAACCTGTAATGTTGTAATGATTGTTCTAACAGTAAAATACATTATCAACTTATAATATTAGTATAAGAAAGTGCTGGTTATTCATCTTCTGTAATGAAGATTTCTGCCTATAAGGTTCTAAACATTACAGTGAAATACCAAGTCCTAAGGACTTAGAGTCTAGTGGGATGGTTCCGCTCCAGTTTCTTATTTTATTTTATAATACTTCTTTTGGATTAATCCTCTAACCACATTACTTAACTTATGTCAATTCTTCAAGAGAGATTGATTTATTAACTCATGCAAGTACTAGATAGTTCTAAAAGATTATGTTACTAATAAAAAACATGGAGAAGCTAAAAGCACTTGTCATGGTTGGTAAATAGCCAAAAGTTATTAAACTTTATTGATTTGAGCTATCTAAAGGATTCATAGCCATCATCTAAGTATTTTCCACCCACTGATCTATAATTTCTATGATATTCAACGATACATACACAAATTATCTTGTTTATAATGCATTCAAGTTTACCAGTAGTTTTGGTTATAAACAGATAAGGTTTATAAAGTTCATGATCCTAATTAAAACTATGTTCAATAACATTATCAAGTCACAACATAAATGTTGGTGACAATATGATTAGCTATGCAAAGTTTGTTAGTAAAACTTTATTATCATAGTTTGGCTAAGGGAGGACATAGCCTTTTTCTTTGCATCTCCTAAGTACCATAAGATTTACTTTATTAACCTAGTTTCGATAGCTCAAGGCTTATCAACATATGTAACTACAATATTTATGCTATGAAATAATGGATAAACCATTAGTGATAAACTATAGCTTAAATGCATAAAAATACCTTGATCATGAATAAGCATAAAATAATTTGAGCATAAATAAGGATTAAGATGTTGCATTGATTCTATGATCAATCAAAAGTTTGATATGAATTAATGTTAAATTATAAAGTTTATATTATAATTTGCAATGGTAAATGGATGTGGCATTAGACCACTCCAACTATGATATTATGGGTATGTTTGTGTATAAAAACAAGTCTTTGAATTCACCCTCGTCCCAAAATATACAACGACTAAACTATAATCTTGGCAAATTATTTGAAGGTTCATCGTTTAAGTCATGCAACCGTAGGTTGACTCCATGATGGTGTGGAACCTTTCTAAATGTTTGTAATACTATATGATTGAGCCAAGATTATGTTTGAATAATTGGAATTCGATTGCATGCAAGAACTATACGATTTACCCACTGCATGGTTGAGATATTTATGAGACCGCGTGGTTACTTCTCGGCCAAGTGTTGGGAAAATATAAGGGTTTACGAACCCTACTCTTTGTCATTCTTCCCCATGGATTCCGGGCCTTCGGGTTACTTTGCAATTGTATCTTGGCTGCCATTCTTCCCTTCTAATAAAAGAACGAGCTTTGTGTCATGTTTTTCAATATCCTGTCTACCTTCATCGTCCTCAAAACCTTGCCTGCATTGTGAGTTTATCCTGCAAAAGTTTGAGGAGAGCCGTGACATTTTTCTTATGGCTTGGACTGTGTGTAGTTTTCTCGGGTTTGCTCCTCCACGGCTTGCTTGTTGGGATTTTTTAAATGGTTATTTGCTTTTGTTTTAGCCTTGTCTCCATCATGGGGTTTCAAGAGTATGGATACTCATACTTCGCAATGTAGTGACGGTGCGAGCTTTACTGTCCACTTTTTGCTTGGTCGTTTCTCCCTTCTCCTTGCTACTACTAGCAGTGGTTTGTGCAAACTTTGAAACCGTCTCTATCACAAGAGAGATGAAGGGTTTTCTTTTCATCTTGGTGGTGGCGGCGCTCTTGCTTCTTGTTGGCTACGTTACCTTCGCTTCCAGGTAATAAAAGTTCTCTTAAAAGTTTCTTAAACTTGTTATTAACTCATTTTTTGATATAATTCAAATATTAATGCTATGGCTAGTATCCTTGTAGGTGGCAGTTACATCTCTCTTCCCAGCTGGTGCAAATGCATGGGGTCAGCTTCCTGCTTATGGGTAAGCCCTGGTCAACCCATGGAAATCCATGCTTGTTCAGTTCTTTAGGGAACAGTTCGGTTGGCATGGCTTGCAAGTGACCCTTCATGGTTTACTATTCTCAGTTTGCTTGTTTAGTTTTTTACAAAACCCTTGCTATTAGTAGGGTTTTTCGACCTATGCCATGACTTGTAAATTTTTTTTTTTACTAGTTTTGTGTATAGTTATGTAAAGAAAAGTATGTGTCCTATCAAGCCATCCTCTGTTTAACTTTAAGTGAAGAGATGTAACTCTCTTGAGCCGGGACTCGGTTATTTTGATGCTCTAAATGTAATTTTGTGCACTAGGGTTTCACCCTATTTCGACTGTGTAAAGATATTTTTACTGTTTAAATTATCTTCCATTAAAATATATTATTATTATCTGTTCTGTTATTTCTTTATATCATAATAATTATTTATAAGCTCGGATATTCCAGCAAGGTTAAATTCTGTTAGTAGTGTGTGTATAAAATCATTTCTTTAATTAATCTGTAGGTTAGTTTAATAATACATGTTAAATACTTGTTTGTTACAGGTATGTAGTGGTTATACTTTCATTGTTATTTTTTTCTTTGTCCTTATAGGACTGTAATAATATTTTATAGTTGATGTTTTAGAAAACTAAATAATCCAAATCTTTGGATTAGTGCTTATCTGATTATATTGTTATTACTATGAATTACAATGTTTATGCTATAAATTATAATGTTATAATGTTAATACTATAATTTATAATGTTTAATATTATGAGGGTTTCGACCCTGTACATTCTTTTATAATTAATTTTTGTTTAGTTTATTTAAACGAATTTCTTCATATATAAATATTATTTAACATTGTATTCAATCTATTTGATAAGTACCTAAATAGGTTTTGTTATTATTTCTTTGTTACATTTTTATAATTGTTGTTCTTAATTTATTTATAATAAGAACTATACTAGAATTACCCTACTTAAAAGATGAACATTTGTAGAAATAGTTAAGCAGTATGTACAATAAAATAACTCTGTAAAATAACTTGGTTCTTTCTTCACAGAAATAAATGAGCGTTTATTTAAGTTAAATCTTTTATCTATGTGACAGATTAGTAGTTTTATTTTGCAGAAATACGGTTCTGAATAAGATAAATAACCTATCTACAGTAGTCAACATATTCAAAGAAATAAATCTGTTGTTTGAAAATTATTATGTATACTTCTTTGCTAGCATTCTTAATACAATAGTCTGGTTTTTAAACCATAATTTAATTAGACAAACTAGTATCCTTTCCAGAAAAACATCTATATACAGAAATAAATTACTCCATTATTCTGAAATTCAAAATAACTCTAATCAATCCATATTTCTATCATATCTTCATCTATTTTAAACACACTACATGTTCTAGAGTATGGTCTGGTTTACCCAGAAGGGGAAAAACACAGGTAGGATTATCTCATTCAATTACAGTTTCAACATTCAACAACTAAAAGGTTATAAATTCTAACAATTCATTACATAACATATAAATCTTACATTATTCATTCATTCTCAGAAAAAAAAAACCTTAACACAGCAAATAAAAGACAGTAGAACCTTTTTTTAAAGCTGGATGACAACAGTGTTGGAAGGCTGTTCCTCCCTACCAACTCCCAGAGAGCACTCAAACAGCGTCTTCTCAGGACCCCTGAGCCTGTTCCTGGTCTCCTTGGCTGGGAACTGGTGGAGCAAGCAACAAAATACTAGTCCAATGACTCAGTACTAACTCTGCACTCAACAGCAAGATCTTTCAGCTAAAAAGCTGTACTAGATCATTATCTATAGTTTACCCCTCAAACACCTTCCAGAAATTCCCTTCCCAATGAAACCATTTGAAGTACATTCACTTGAATGATTCTCTTCTTGGAATGAGCAGCCTCAGGTCTCTTCAATGGGATTTTTTATTAAGATTGCCTAGGTCTTTTTGGGTTAGTTGTCATTAATTGAGCCACCTGCTTTGATACCAATTTCTTGGGGGATCATGACCCCAAATGTAGGGAGGTTTCCACCTGCAACATTGGAATTGTTTGAGGATGTTGCCACTCGTCTATTTTCTCTCCACCCAGTCTCCTCCACCAATTTGACCAGTAAACACTCTTTTAACAACTCTCCCAAGCTGTTGTCTCCACTTTTTATTTATTTATAATTACATTCAACATCCTTGACTCTGCTGAGTCATCAATTACAACTTAGCATAAAATTTAACATAATGTCTTGGAATAAAAATCAAATAAGATAATATTATTTGAAAAATTTGGGCATGTGACA
The DNA here is from genome assembly GCA_001517045.1 of Pseudotsuga menziesii. Classification (NCBI taxonomy): domain Eukaryota; kingdom Viridiplantae; phylum Streptophyta; class Pinopsida; order Pinales; family Pinaceae; genus Pseudotsuga; species Pseudotsuga menziesii. Next base: position 752,147 of record LPNX010231832.1, on the reverse strand, counting down.
TACACACCCCCTTAGAATATAACATCGTCCTCGATGTTATTTATTATTCATCCTCGGAATTCCCCTAGAACAGAATTGGATATGCATCTCATATTTTACTTTCCAATTCCCAGGTGGCTTCCTCTAGACTAAGGTACTTCCATTGCACCTTTACCTATCCAATGTTACTGATTTTTCATCGTTGTTTAAGCATGTGAAAGTTTTATCATAACAGTTTAGAATTACTCTATGTTGTTCTAACCAGTCCATACCAATCAACAAATCATAAGAACTAAGAGGAAAAACATTAAGTTTAACAACAGTTTCAAATTTATCCATAACTATTGCACATTCTTTAACAAAACAAGTTACCTTTCTTTTAGCACCAATGGCTAACTGAATTAACCATAAATTCTCAAACTTATCAATAGATAGCTTACATTTTTCTACTATTTGAGGTGCAATATAACTGAGACTAGCTCCTGGATCAATCAAAAGAGTTACATGGGTCTGATTTATTATACCTTCTACTTCCACCATGGAAGTTCGATATTCATCTTGTCGATTCTCCAAAGCTGCGTTAATCCTGGGCATGGTCCTCGCTAGTTCCCAAACGGTCATCTCCTCATGTATGGTATGAATGTTGTTACTAGTCTTCTTCTAGTTTAGACAGACTAAAGCATATTGTGGGCCATTACACTCCCAGCACTTGATAGGCTCCTTGCGTTCAAAGTTCTTGGTAAAATTTCCATCATTATTTGCAAAATCCTTACCTTTAGAATTATTCTGGTTGTTGGGTGTATTGTTCTTATTTCCTTGGAAGTTCTTGTTATTAGGATAACTTTTGGCCTTATTGTTCTTAAAATTTCTGTTATGCACAAAATCCTTCTTCTTTTGTTAAAACTGATTATTATTTTTCTTAGCTTTCCAGTTGGCCAAGCTTTCTTTCTTTCGATTCTGCTCAAAGCAGAAGTTATCTTTTCTCATAGCTTCTTTCAAGGTCTTTGGGTTATCATATTCAATTCTATCTTTAATATGATAAGGGAGACAACTAAGAAATCGTTGTACCTTTGGTTTCTCATCTACAAGGTATGTTACATACCTAAGTAGACTTAAGAACTTACTGTTCAGATCCTTCATTGTCATTGATCTTAACTTCAACTCATAAAACTCTTTGGATCTCTCCTCATAATATTGCTCAGGCAAAAATTTATTTTTGAAATACCTCTTAAAGGTACTCCAGTTTACATTTTTCTCTTTTATGCCTTTAACTCTTTTCAAGTCCTGCCACCAAATGTAAACCTTTCCTGAGAGGTTATAAATAGCCATTCTAGCCTTTAACTGGTTAGAATAGTTACATATTTGGAAGTACTTCTTCATCCTAAATAAATAGGATTCAGCTTCCTCCCCCTTCTCAGTCTCTCCATTAAAGGTTGGTGGTTTTATCCTTTTGAATTCCTCGAAAATTTCCTCATAAGGTTTGTATTTCCTCTTTTTAGTGTACTGATTATCATCACTACTATCACTAGTAGAATGGTGATTTCGTTGTTCACCAAACACTTTAGAAGACGAACTACTTTCAGTTTTAGTATGTTTCATCTTTTTAGATTTACGTTGATGACTCGTATCTTTTGATTCTATTCTTCTACCCCTACCCTCAGTTTGAAACTTTTCAATTAGGATCTGATTCAGCTCTTCTTGAGCCCTCAAAATCCTTTCATTTTCTCGTTTTACAAACTCCATTTCAGTTTTTAGGTCCTTTACAGTTTGTAACAATTCTGAAGAATTGGTAGTTAAATCCTCTAGTATAGGATCTCTTGGTAGATTTCCTATCTCAGTAACTGGAGACTCCTCCTCTGCATACTCTTCCAACCTTTCCATATTTGCCAAGTTAAACTTCAAAAAACAATTCTCTGTTGAAAAACATTTAAAATTAAATCCATCAGCATAATAATTTAATTTACTATTTCATGATATCTATTTGGGCTTCATCAAGTCCTAGTGTTTGAACCTTGTGCTCTGATACCACATGTCAAAACCCCAAATTTTCAAATTTAAAATTTTGAAAATACATAAAATGCTGAGAATGCGGTCTGCTAACAGTTAACAGTTATTTATAAAAGAATTGGTTACCAAATTAGTTAATACATAATCTTAATTAAGTAACTTAGCATTCTATTTTTTAATACAAGGTTAGGTTTAACTTGTGCAGTAATTGCTCTTTCAGTTTGTTGATGAGTTTTAATTTGTGACAAGTAGGTGGAACTGTCTTGGATTCTAGGGATTACTTAGCTTTTAAGCTAACGCAAAAAGCTTACTTGTCCTTTCCAGTTTACAGGTATGAATGATCGAGTAATGCCTTTTAATTCCATAAAGCATTCAGCTATACTTCTATTTGCAAAATAAAAAACTCGGTAAATAAACTGTTACATATCACTCTACTTCTATGAGGTAAAACAATTAGTTTGTTTCTTTCAATTATTTTTGTCAACATAATATATATATAGAAGAGATTCTTTCTTATATGTAAATAGCGACAGTATTTATTCTCCTGGTTCACCACTTGTGATCTTTGTCGTTAGTTAATTTCACCTAGAGTGTATAACCTGTAATGCTGTAATGATTGTTCTAACAGTAAAATACATTATCAACTTATAATATTAGGATAAGAAACTATTGGTTATTAATCTTCTATAATGAATATTGTCACCTATAAGGTTCTAAACATTACAGTGAAATACAAAGTCCTAAGGACTTAGAGTCTAGTGGGATGGTTCCTCTCCAGTTTCTTATTTTATTTTATAATAATTCTTTTGGATTAAGCCTTTGACCACATTACTTAACTTATGTCAATTATTCAAGAGAGATTGATTTATTAACTCATGCAAGTACTAGAAAGTTCTAAAATATTATGTTACTAATCAAAAACATGGAGAAGCTAAAAGTAATTGTCATGGTTGGTAAATAGCCAAAAGTTATTAAACATTGTTGATCTGAGCTATGTAAAGGATTCATAGCCATCATCAGAGTATTTTCCACCCACTGATCTATAATTTCTATGATATTCAATTATACATACACAAATTATCTTTTTTATAATGCATTCAAGTTTACCAGTAGTTCTGGTTATAAACAGATAAGGTTTATAAAGTTCATGATCCTAATTAAAACTATGTTCAATAACATTATCAAGTCACAACATAAATGTTGGTGATAATATGATTAGCTATGCAAAGTTTGTTAGTAATACTTTATTATCATAGTTTGTCTAAGGGAGAAAATAGCCTTTTTCTTTGCATCTCCTAAGTTTCATAAGATTTACTTTATTAACCTAGTTTCGATAGCTCAAGGCTTATCAACATATGTAACTATAATATTTATGCTATGAAATAATGGATAAACCATTAGTGATAAACTATAGCTTACATGCATAAAAATACCTTGATCATGAATCAGCATAAAATACTTTGAGCATAAATAAGGATTAAGATTTTGCATTGATTCTATGATCAATCAAAAGTTTGATATGAATTAACATTAAATTATAAAGTTTATATTATAATTTGAAATGGTTAATGGATGTGGCATTAGACCAATCCAACGATGATATTATGGGTATGGTTGTGTATAAAAACAAGTCTTTGAATTCGCCCTCATCCCAAACTATATAACGACTAAACTATAATCTTGGAAAATGATTTGAAGGTTCATCGTTTAAGTCATGCAACCGTAGGTTGACTCCATGATAGTGTGGAACCTTCCTAAATTATTGCAATACTATATGATTGAGCCAAGATTATGTTTGAATAATTGGAATTCGATTGCATGCGGGAACTATACGATTTACCCACTGCATGGTTGAGATATTTGTGAGACCACGTGGTTACTTCTCGGCCAAGTGTTGGGAAAATATAAGGGTTTACAAACCCTACTCTTTGTCATTCTTCCCCGTGGATTTCGGGCCTTCGGGCTACTCTACAACTGTATCTTGGCCTCCATGCTTCCCTTCTGTGAAAAGAATGAGCTTTCTGTCCTGTTTTGCAATATTCTATCCACCTTCGTCATCCTTGAAACCTTTCCTGCATTGTGAGTTTATCCTACAAAAGTTTGAGGAGATCCATGAAATTTTTCTTACGGCTTGGACTGTGTGTATTTTTCTTGGGTTCGCTCCTCCACAAATTTCTTGTTGGGATTGTTTAAAGGGTTATTTTCTTTTGTTTCAGCCTTGTCTCCATCATGGGGTTTCAAGAGTATGGATACTCATACTTCGCAATGTGGTGACAGTGCGAGCTTTACTGTCCACTTTTTGCTTGGTCGTTGCTCCCTTCTCCTTGCTGTTGTTAGCAGTGGTTTGTGCAAATATTGAAACTGTCTATGTCACAAGAGAGATGAAGGGTTTTATTTTCTTCTTGGTGGTGGTGGAACTCTTGCTTCTTGGTGGCTACGTTACCTTCGCTTCCAGGTAAGAAAAGTTCTCTTAACAGTTTCTTAAACTTTCTATTAACTTAGTTTTTGATATAATGCAAATATTAATGCTTTGGCTCATATCCTTGCAGGTGACAGTTACATCTCTCTTCGCAGCTGGCGCAAATGTGTGGGGTTGGCTTCTTGCTTATGGGTAAGCCCTAGTCAACCCATGGCAATCCATGCTTGTTCAGTTCTTTAGGGAATAGTTCAGTTGGTCGTGGCCTGCAAGTGACCCTTCGTGGTTTACTGTTCTCGGTTTACTTGTTTAGTTTTTTACAAAACCCTTACTATTAGTAGGGTTTTTTGGCTTATGTCATGACTTGTAAATTTTGTTCTTACCAGTTTTGTAAATAGTTATGTAAAGAAAAGTATGTATCCTGTCAAGCCATCCTCTGTTTAACTTTAAGTGAAGAGATGTAACTCCCTTGAGCTCAGACTCTATTATTTTGATGCTCTAAATGTAATTTTGTGCACCGGGGTTTCACCCTATTTCGACTATGTAAAGATATTTTTACTGTTTAAATTATCTTCCATTAAAATATATTATTATTCCCTGTTCTGCTATTTCTTTCTATCATAATAATTGTTTATAAGCTCGGATATTCGAGCAAGGTTAAATTATGTTAGTAGCCTGTGTATAAAATCATTTATTTAATTAATCTGTAGGTTAGTTTAATAATACATGTTAAATACTTGTTTGTTACAGGTATGTAGTGGTTATACTTTCATTGTTATTTTTTTCTCTGTCCTTATAGGACTGTAATAATATTTTATAGTTGATGTTTTAGAAAACTAAATAATCCAAATCTTTGGATTAGTGCTTATCTGATTATATTGTTATTACTATGAATTACAATGTTTATGCTATAAATTATAATGTTATAATGTTAATACTATAATTTATAATGTTTAATATTATGAGGGTTTTGACCCTGTACATTCTTTTATAATTAATTTTTGTTTAGTTTATTTAAATAAATTTCTTCATATATAAATAATATTTATTAAATATTATTTAACATTGTATTCTTCCTATTTGATAAGTACCTAAATAGGTTTTGTTATTATTTCGTTGTTACATTTTTATAATTGTTGTTCTTAATTTATTTATAATAAGAACTGTACTAGAATTACCCTGTAGAAATAATAGATCAATGCTATGTGAAATGATGCTAAGAAGAAGCACAGGAAATAGATCTTGCTACTAAGAATTCTCACAAGCATACACAGGAAAATAAGAGAGAAGAAAAGAGACTGAATCACATGAATGAAGAGATGAATATTGGTGTGTATTCTTCCATTGAATAATTATGAATAATAGAGTACATAAATAGATATTCCCTCATAGGAAAGTAGAATTGTATGGAAACAACTCATAAAGCTCAAAAAGGCTGACTTACCCAAATATAGCAAACCCCCATAGGTGGATAAAGCACTTGCTAAATCTATCAAGGACCTCACGAGTTGGAAAAAGCATGAGTGAGTTGTCAAGGATATGGAAATAACATGCTAATCCTAGAAAATGGAGAAAAACTAATGGAGGATGGGTTGGAAACAAAAGATA
>LPNX010231832.1:649686-745822 GCA_001517045.1 Pseudotsuga menziesii | reverse complement strand
GCAAAACCACATGGGGAAAATCCTCCCTCAAGATAGGACAAGGCACAAAATTTGAAATATGTCTTCAACATATCTTCATCTTCACTTTAATGAGCTGACTGCACTACTTCTGGATGAAGGACTTGCTGAAGAAATCATGAACTCCATGATCATGCGCTGGATTGTAGAACCTGCAAGAACGAAGAGGAGAGACTCCTTGTATCTCATCGACTGATGAAGTAAGAGCATTATCTGAATGCTTCTTTCTGCTGTCAAACTCTGATCTGCAAACATAATCTGAAATGGAAAATAGATCTGTGCATACTCCTTTCCAAAGAGTACAAAAAATAAGGCAATTTATTTCACACCCGATTCCCTGAATAGCTGCAAAATTGTGATGTGAATCACATGTCAATATTCCAATCTGATGTAGCACCTGTATAGATCTGATATGAGGCTGATAAAACTCTGATATATCAGAAATATTAACATATGGAACAGAAAGGACAAAGTCTTCAATGGATCCATGAGGATATAGGGCTAGACTAGGAAAATTATGAGCAACTGGGAAAAACTGATAAGTGTAAAAATCTGAATGATGGATGGGCAGAATGAGATGTTCACAATATTCAAGAAGGATCTGAGTATTGATGCCAAGAACAAAGAAGGATATGTTGAAGCACATGAGATCAAGTAAGGTAAGTGGTATGACACAAATAAGGCTTGATGTGGCAAAGCAAACATCCTGGAAGTCACTGGGTTGCGCACCATCAATGAGAGAGGTAAGCAAGAGATGTGAAGGATTTGGCACATAGATCTCATAATCTAAGATAGGAGATTGAGAGAACAATGAATGGGTTATAGGATCATAATTAATATCAGCAGCATCTCCACATCTTACTTCTTTTGTACTAACTCTGCACTCAGCAACAAGATCTTTCAGCTGAAAAGCTTTACTAGATCATTCTCTGCAGTTTACCCCTCAAACACTTTCCAGAAATTCTCTTCCTAATGAAATTCTTTGAAGTACATTCACCTGAATGATTCTCTTCTTGGAATGAGTAGCCTCAGCTCTCTTCAATGGGATTTTTTATTAAGATTGCCTAGGTATTTTTGGGTTAGTTGTCATTAATTGAGCCACCTGCTCTTATCCCACTTTATTGGGGGATCATGACCCCAATTGTAGGGAGGTTGCCACCTGCAACATCGGAAGTGTTTGAGGATGCTGCCACTTGTCTATTTTCTCTCTGCCCAGTCTCCTCCACCAAATTGACCAGTAAACACTCTTTTAACAATTCTCCCAAGCTGTTGTCTCCACTTTTTATTTATTTATAATTAAAATATTCATAATTACATTCAACATCCTTGACTCTGCTGAGTCATCAATTACAACTTAGCATAACATTTAACATAATTTCTTGGAATAAAAATCAAATAAGATAATATTATTTGAAAAATTGGGGCATGTGACACTTTGAGAGAAAAATTCTAGCATTACGTTCATTCCAAATAGCCCAAATCAAAAAACTGGTAAAAAATTCCCAAAGTCGATTCAAGATTTGACTCTGGAATGGGTTCTTAGGCCAATGAAGCAAGGTTTCCACTAGGTTCTTCTTAATTCGGGCAGAACGATGAAACAAATTTGCGCCATGATCCCAAAGAGCCACCGAAAAAGGATAGTCATCCAGAAGATGCAAAGATGTTTCCTCAGCTTGTTTGCAAAGAGGACACTGGTAAGGACCATACATCCCTCGTCTTTGTAAATTATCCTCGGTTAAGATTCATTTATGCATAATGAGCTAACAGAAAATAGTGATTTTTGGCCATAATTGTTTCCCCCAAAGAGTACCCCATGATGAAATAGCTGTATTTTCAGAGGTCTGAAAGAGAAGGTTATATGCTTCTTTGAGAGAAAATACCCCTTTCGGTCCATAACCCCATTGAATCTTATCATTACCTTTCTGTCTTCGAATGTAACGCAAATTAAGATCTTCCTTTAGCCATGAACATTCCTGAGAAGGACCTAGGTGCTCCAACCAACTCTCAAATACCCATGACTAAGAAAAAGAACCCAGACGCTGAATGCCCCAAAGGTCACCAACTTTGCATAAATTTCTAGTAATACAAGCTTCTTGGAGCTTTGGACATTTCCCCGATCGTTCCAACAGAGGTATTTGTTGCCAAGCGTCCTCCCAAAAGCATGCAGATTGGCCATCACATATTTCCCAGAAACCATGCTGTTGAATTATGCTATGACCTTCCCAAGTTGTTTTCCATATGTGAGAACCAACTTTTTCTTCAGAAAACCTAATTAAGTCTCGAAATCCTAGTGGGGAGCATATTTGGCTACCCATAATTTAGCCCAAAGTTCCTAAGAATGAGTCAACCAACGCCACCAAAGCTTAGCTCCCGCTAATAACCCTACTTTTTTCGGATCTCTAAGCCCTAAACCACCCAAAGATTTTGGTTTGTAGACACTATCCCAATTAACCAGAGCCCATTTATGAGGATCTTGAGTACCGCTCCATAGAAACTTCCTTTGGATATTTATCAAATCCTGAAGAACAGATTTAGGCACCAACATAGTTGAGAACATATAATTAGGCAACGCTTGAAGCACGGATTTGACAAGAACCAAACGGCTCAGCAAATTCAAAGATTTCAAAGTCCAATTACTCAAACGCTTCTTGACTTTATCCACTAGTTCAATCCAGGAGCTCTTCCTTGACTGAGTGTTTATAAGAGGAGTTCCCAAAAAAGTGGCCGGAAGAAAACCTTCAGAGAAACCTAAGATACAAATGATATTTTGACGAGTAATACTAGGAGTGTTAAAGAAAAAAACCTGGGATTTTTGTGCATTGACTTCCAAACCAGAGGCTCTGCCAAACTGATCCAAGATTTTATGAAAGCTAGAAGCTTCCTGGATAGAAGGATATCCCAAAATCATAGTGTCATCAAAAAATTGTTGGTGAGAATGGCTAGCCCCATCTGGAGTTCCACATAAACCTCTTATAGAATTCGCTTCCTTTGAAACAGAAATAGATCATCCCAGACCTTCAACCATAAGAATAAATAGAAAAGGTGATAAAGGATCCCCTTAACGGATACCACGAGTTGGAGTAATGATGTCTGAAGGAACCCCATTAACTAAAATTGAGAAAATGGCCGATGAGATCAAATTCATAATCCAGTTAACCCAGGCCATATTGAAACCAAATGCTACCAGCATTTTTTTTATAAATTGCCAGTTAAGTTTATCATAAGCTTTGGCAATTTCAAGCTTAACTAACATGCCTGACATATTTTTTAATTTTGATGGAGTGTAATATTTCATGAACAAGAATAATACCATCTGAAATCTGAAGCCCCTCCACAAACCCTGATTGCTCTGGTTAAATTAGAAAAGGCAGAATAGGTTTTAATCGATTAGCAATTACATTGGTTATAATTTTATAAATCACATTACAAAGGATGATAGGATGAAATTTATTAGGGGAATCAGTACCCTCACTTTTAGGAATCAGAGTTAAAAAATTAGCATTTAAGGTTGGAAGAATATGCCCAGATGCTCGAGATTGTTCTACAATATTCCAAACATCAATTTTAATCATCTTCCAAAAGTGATGAAAGAAATTAACAGTAAAACCATCCTGGCCTGAGGCGATGTGCCTTCCTTCATCTAAAAGACAGCCTCGTGGACTTCTTAAAGAGAGATGGAATTCATTAACATTTGTTTCTGTTGCTTTGAAACCAAGGAAGGAATCTGGCTAGTAATGACTTCAATGTCAGAAGAACGATCCCTACAAGGATCAGATAAAATATCAAAAAAATGAGAGTTGAGTAAATCCTCAATATCCTCCCTACCTTCCAAAAGGTTACTTGCTTCATCTTTAAGGGAATAAATTTTGTTATGAAACCTAGATTGGATGATGAAATGATGAAATAATTTGGAGTTCTTTTCTCCCTCACGAAGCCACTTGATACGAGATTTTTTCCACCAAAGAAGTTCCTCTTATTTTTCCCATTCTTCAAGTTGTTTTTCCACTAGTCGTTCCTCCTCAAGAAGAGCGAAGGAATAACCTTCATTAAGCCCAATGGACTGAATCTCTTGAAGATGGATCTCCGATGTGCTTTTCTCCTTGAAAATATTTCCAAATTCTTCCTCATTCCATTTCTTGATTTTATATTTCAGAGCCTTCAGGATTTGTTGGAAAGACCACATATTAGTCACCTGATTTGAATGTAATTTGGCCCACCAAGTTTTAACCTTTTCATTGAAGTCAGGATGAATCATCCAAAATTGCTCAAAACAAAAGGGATTTTTGAATTGGGACCCCATACCACTCCATAATAGCTCTATTGGCCAGTGGTCGGATCCTCGACTAGAGAGGGTAAAACTATGAATTTCACTTCCTAAATTAATGACTAATTCAAAAACAAGAAAACGATCAAGCTTGGAAGCAATATGACGATCCCCTGTATTTTTATTATTCCAAGTAAACCATCCAACCCCTGGAGTAATATCCACAAGACCCATATCTTCAATAGTCTCCTAGAAAAGATTGCATTCCTCTTCCAAACAACGCCTACCACCTTTTTTTTCCTCAAGAGAAGTGATAAGATTAAAATCACCTCCTACCACCCAATGCTCAAAGGGCATGCAGGTTTTCAAATTGGAAATGGTTTTTAAAAAACTATGCTTATCACTCGAGTGTTGAGGACCATAAACATTCGTGAGTAAACCTGAGATAGGAAAACCAATCACTTTGAAAATGGTAGATATAGAATTACAGGTTCCTTGAAAATCAGAAAGGGAAAACCGGGATGGATCCCATAAAATACATAAACCTCCAGAAAATCCTTTAGAGTCAATACCCGTACTCTCACAATGCGTCCATATTTTAATCCAGTGTTCTTGAATAAAATTGGCCTGGCATTTGGTTTCTTGTAAGAAAACAATGGCTGGATTAGATTTCTTAATCTTCTGACAGAGAATTTTCATTTTTCTTAGGCTATTAATGCCTCAAGTGTTCCAGGAAAGGAGTTTCATTAAAAAAAAACAAAATTATATACCAAGTGCAGCTCTGATTGTTGGATATTGACCCGAATCACCCAACCGTCTTCCTACATGCGCTATTATATGTTTATTGGATTTGTGTCCCGGTTTCTTGCCATTGTCTTCACCAGATTTTTTTGTTTCTTTAAAAGAACCTGAATTAATGCCTAGGGAATTTGAGAATTTAGCTTTAAGAATAGCCTCTTTTAAAATACTAACCTATTCTTGAGGAACATAGCCTTGAGCTTTATCTGAAGAGGCTTTCTCAATTCCTTCAAGATCTAAGTCACTTATATCCATTTCCTCTAATTATTCCAAGAATTCAGGTAGCCTAGAAATATCCATTGCTTTAGCTTCTGGTTTAGCTATTTGTTGTGAATGTCCAATAGGGCTATCCTGGGTTATACTTGGACACGAAGGAAGGCTTGAATTTTGACCAATATTGGATTTGGAAAAATTACCCTCAGGAGTTCTTGAATCCATCGACTGTCCTGCCTGTTTCCCCAAATTTTCAAAGGAATTAGAACTATTTATCTTCTTGGCTAAGTCCTGAGGATCTTGTTTTTTATTTCCTCGTCTGCGTGAAATCATAAGATGCAATAATGAATTCACTACGGAATTTCCATGGTGTAACATCCTGAAACATCCACTTTGGTGGGTCACCCCAAATCCTTATTGTTCCCTTTGCATGCAAATAAGTTTCCTATTCGCAAGCATGATTTACTTTTCATGTAAGAGTGTTTATTTTTCTGCAAAGTGTTTACTTTTCCTACAAGAATGTTCTTTCATTTTCTGCAAGAGTATTTCTTCTATGCAAATTTGTTTTTTTATGCAAGTACGCCTTTATCTAGTTTATTATTTTGCAGTTACATTTTTATTTTTATAGTGTAAGTTTGGATTGATTTCATTATGCGCTAGCTTTGATTTCTGATTTGGTATTGTTTCATATTGCTTTGTACTTTTTATGCCATTTGTTTCCTTTGTAGCATTTCATTTGGTTATCAATAAGATGATTTTACAATTAGTATAAGTTTGGAACAACTCACTCAGAGCCACAAGACCCAGATCTTCAATAGTCTCCCAGAAAATATTGCATTCCTCTTCCAAACAACGCCTACCACCTTTTTTTTCCTCAAGAGAAGTGATAAGATTAAAATCACCTCCTACCACCCAATGCTCAAAGGGCATGCAGGTTTTCAAATTGGAAATGGTTTTTAAAAAAATACGCTTATCACTCGAGTGTTGAGGACCATAAACATTTGTGAGTAAACCCAAGATAGGAAAACCAATCACTTTGAAAATGGTAGAGATAGAATTACGGGTTCCTTGAAAATCAGAAAGGAAACCCAGGACGGATCCCATAAAGTACATAAACCTCCATAAAATCCTTTAGAGTCAATACCCATACTCTCACAACACATCCATATTTTAATCCTGCGTTCTTGAATAAAATTGGTCTGGCATTTGGTTTCTAGTAAGAAAACAATGGCTCGATTAGATTTCTTAATCTTCAGACAGATAATTTTCATTTTTCTCAGGCTATTAATGCCTCGAGTGTTCCAGGAAAGGAGTTTCATTAAAAAAACAAAATTGTAGACCAAGTGTAGCTCTAATTGTCAGATATTGACCCGAATCAACCAACTGTCTTCCTACATCCGCTACTATATGTTTATTGGATTTTCATCCTGGTTTCTTGCCATTGTCTTCACCAGATTTTTTTGTTTCTTTAAAAGAACCTGAATTAATGCCTAGGGAATTTGAGAATTTAGCTTTAAGAATAGCCTATTTTAAAAGACTAACATGTTCTTGAGGGACATAGCCTTGAGCTTTATCCAAACAAGCTTTCTCAATTCCTTCAAGATCTAAGTCACCTATATCCATTTCCTCTGATTCTTCCAAGAATTCAGGTATCTAAGAAATATCCATTGCTTCAGCTTCTGGTTTAGCTATTTTTTGCGAATGTCCAATAGGGTTGTCCTGGGTTATACTTGAACAAGAAGGAAGGCTTAAAGTTTGACCAATCTTGGATTTGGAAAAATTACCCTCAGGAGTTCTTGAATCCACCGATTGTCCTTCCTGTTTACCCAAATTTTCAAAGGAATCAGAACTGTTTATCTTCTTGGATAAGTCTTGAGGATCTTTTTTTTCATTTCCTCGTTTGTGTGAACATAATTTAGAATACCCAAAATCCGAGGGATTCAATACCTTATTAACCAGTGGTTTGGGATGATTCAAAGGACATTCCCTAAATAAGTGGCCATACTCATGACACCGGCGACATCTAAAGGGAACATGTTCATAGTCCAAATTTTGAATCCATTGATCATTGTCCCAAAGCAGCCTGATAGCCTTATGTTGACGGGTGTATATGACTATGCACGCAACAGGGGAGAAAACCCAGACCGGGATCCTTAAAGCAGGCTCCAAGCTGTTTGGGATGGTTGTTCCCGACAGGTTTAAAGGCTCTGTTAGCCTAAAGGTTTTAACTGTATAAAAATATAAAAGATAGATCTAACACTACTGATTATTGATCAAATATGTATCTATATCTATACAAATTAATAAATGTTATTAATTACAGTATTAATAAACTAAGTTAAATCAGTTTATAAAGATAGAAAATTAAATAACTATTAACAAGCTTGATTATTAACAAAGATACATAATATACATTTGTACATTAATCAATAATGAAAAGAATAACCTGCATATGACATGAATATAAATATCTGTTTCAAATAGATTTTTTAACAATATAATCACAGAAAAGAAAAACATATTATCCTAACCTACGTACTATCCTGATCAGGAGCAATGCGAAATTTAAACTGAAATCAGATCTGCTAACAGGAATATCAATAATCTTGAAGATCTTCGAAATAAATTTAGAAATCACCAAGATCATGCAATAGACGTGTAAACCATGCACATAACGATGTCAGTCACCAATTTACAACATGGCATTTATTAACAGAACGATAATCAGCATAAGTCAATAGCCAAACATACTATATTTGCACAACTTCATAAAAGAGATTATGACAAACATGCATAATATAGAAAAATAGTAACAAGACTAAGGATAGCATACACATGTGCTAAGCATAAAAATTTAAACATATATATAATTTATCACCAGTTTAAAGATTGTATCTGCTGACAGGAAGCTATCTCTAGTTACAAAAGATCAAACCACAGTCTTGTTGTCTCTTTTCCCCAAACTATCGACCCCTTATCCCACATGCTATCTCCCGTTAAATACATGTAATATTAAAAAATAAACTGTCCTAAAAACTAGAGATAGCCAAAATCGAACCCTCTAACCAATTTCCCTTAAAAATGACAAGTAAGACATGTCATTTTTCCATATACGTAAAAACGCCAAGAAATGGTAAAGATTCGATCCATAAAAATCGAAAATCTCAACGATGAAACAACACTTGGAAGGTCTGATATTCGATTTGTTCCGATCATGAGGGGGGATGATCCAAAAACAGGAAGTCATCAAAATCCAAGAAACAATAGCAACCATATCGCCTGCAATGCAACACACGAAAATAAATTAATTAACACACATGCAAAAATCGAAATGACAAAAACTATGCAATAAACAAAAATACAACAAACCAATACCTGTATAGAAATATCCTGACCGTTAATCCATCAAAACTTCAAAATTGGAAACCGATAGCAAATACACCCAAAAACATTACAAATTTACAGGCGCGTTGAAGACTTGGATGTTCACCCCACTCGACTGACTCGGCGACTGACCCCTAAACTGCATAAGTGCAACCTGAGCATTAAGCTCCCGTAGCTTTTCTTCATTCTTATCATTCTCACTCTGTAATTTAAGAACTCTTCTGATCAGCTTGTTCTTATGGTTTTTCAGACGCACAAGATGCTTGTCAGTCAAGTCCACTTTCTCCTTTAACTTCAGATTGTCGGACTCTATCAGATCGCGATTGGCTATCACTTCATTCACCCTTTCTTCCATCCTGCGTATTTTGTCTAAGAGACAATTTACAAACAATGGGTGCATCATATCCCTGACTTCTCGAAGAACAGGCGAGCTTGTCTCTGCAGGATTCTCTTTAGATGGAAGATCAGTAACATGATCCTCCCAAACGTATTTATCAAACATAGGAATATACTTACCAATAACAGGCAGAATCTCATCAACAAGGTTCAAACCGAACTCAGGCTGAACAATATTATCATTAACAGGCAGAGGGAGATCCGTTTCTTCATCATCTAAGACAATAGTCTCAACTTGAACACTGTCAGTCACGAGGGTTTTGACAGTATTACCTTTTGCCATACTCCTGGTAAATCTACCTACCAACTTGGATTTCGGTCTTTCTCGTCCACGATTGCAAATTTTATCAATATTGTTTTGTGGCATAATCGGTGACAGAGATGAAAATATCCTCACGCGTTTCGAAACCAGAGGACCATCAGTGCTTCTCACTAGAGTAGACATAGGATAATGGCAAGGTTCAGGACTCATATGGCCAGGTTTAGACAGGGGTTTACGTAAAGAAGGGACTGAGACTGGAATCGGCTCTTTATGCTTGTTGCATTCCTCAAGGTTGTCAAACTGGCAATGGCAAAAAGAGGAAAAGCCAGTGGACTCGACGAACTCATCCCAGGACCGATTTGACTTCTGAAGCTCCTTATCAATTAACATGCGGACTAAGCCATGGTGAAAGAGACTATGAATAAAATTCTTAGGACCCCTTTTAATGGCAGCAGACATCTTAAACAGACTTTGCAACAAATAATAGGGTAATTTTAGCGGGAAACCTATAAATGCAGACATGATCCTGAGATGATAGACGTACGCTAAAGACAAGTGGCCTTCACAAGTCAGGTATCTATGGATCAAATCCAGAACAGGATGCCACTTCTTTTTGAAGTACTTGCGAGCTACTCCACTGCAGAATGATACTTCTTGACCAGGGTTCTTTAGCAACTGGCGCCATTCAGTAATGTCAATCCTCTTATATTTAAACCATCTCTCACCGGTCAGTGACAGGACAGTGGCAACCGCCACTAATCGCTCGTGCATCTGAAAACTGAGATCACCCACTTCTGCCTGAAAATCAACCAAGGAAAGATCGAAAACCCTTGTGACTTCGGGGTTTGAATCAGAGAATTTACTTATAAATGGCATCCACCCAATAGCCTCAACCTTTGTTGACAACTCAAGGTTCAAATCCAGCAATTTCATTTCACAAGGCTCGACCCTTACTACAGGCGCCATGACCGGCCGTGTCAAGGCACGTAACTGCACACAAAACAAATACCACAGCTCGGCACAAGACAACAAATTAGAGAACGAGCACTCCGGGTAAAGACTGAGCAAGAACAAGCAATGAAACTTGACCTTGTGATAAGCAAAATAAGCCATGAACAAACGCAGACTACACCCCTGCAAATTCGGCATAAATGAAGACATTATCACTCAGAGAGGTAATCGATTAATGAGGAATGATGGTCTAAGACTCCAGATAACCCATGTTATCATTATTTAACTGGAATTAATGATATGAGGCCCTTCGCTGTACAAGAAATAGGTGTTCCATTGACAGTAAGCCACGATGGAGGACAAGTACTGGGACTTAAATGTGATGGACAGGGTTCAGTACCAGTGTCATGATAGCATATCGACTTTGCAACAAGTGGATCAGAATGGAGGCTACAGCATAATTTTGATCTGATGATACACCATAATACATATCACCCTTACCGTAGATTCGACTTACCCTTCAAAGGTGGCGGACAATACAACATAACACAAGCCATCACGTCGAAACTAGACTTTGGAATATAAACCATATTAAAATCGACATAAATAGTTAATAGCAACGATGGTTTGCAATTCAAAAGGTAAACTTAGGATATAGCGCGTAATACATTTGTCCTTCGACACTCTAGGCTTTATCAGAGTTATAAAGATCCGACCATTGATAACCATTAATCAACTCACAAATGAAATCCATAATAATGTGACAAACCATACCAAGATCAACTATTCCAATATCATGACCTTATAAATAGTTATAGTAACGAAATCAATCAATCAAATAGATTTATAATGTTTTGGATAAGATGCAAGACTAGGATGACGATAACAGATATAGGAATAATTAATACTCATCCACCCAAAATAATAAATTCATAGTAGTGATTTCGCTAATCTAATATAGTTCACAAAGGTTGTTTAAAAATATGGAATTTCACTGGATCAATAGCTCAACGAAGGCCACCCTTTCAGTAGCTGGTAATTCATTGGATTTGTCCATTTAAAATTTGAACATTTCATCAAAACAAAATGGGATTTTGTTTGATGAAATAAATTTGTTTTTTTAAAGGCTGTTGAGCAGGGGCACAACACCTTTGGAAGAGCCTTGGATAGATCCATGTACATACAAATACGGGAAAATCCTGTATATCTTTGAGATTTGGTTTGCTCCGAAATTTTAATAAAGGAGCCTAAACAATCACTAGTACAAAATGAGGAATTAGCTACTAGGTGACTAAAAATTCTAGTCACCATAGGTTTTTCAAGTGATTTACTACTAAATATGAGCAATTTTTATTGACCCAACTATAAACGACTAAAATTAATGACTAATTTATTCACCAGTTAACAAATATGACTAGATAATAAGTGACAAAGTTAAGAATGACTAACATAAATGACTAATCTAGTCACTACATTAAAAATGACTAGCTAGAAGAAGATGAATTAGTCATTTATGTTAGTCATTTTTAATTATGTCATGGAAAATTGCAAATTTGATAATGAAGTGAAAAATTTGTAAATTTTCTACCTTCTATTAGTAATATTGGTGCCATGCACCTCGATCTTCAAAGATCCAACAAAGCAATTGCACGAATTTTCTCTTGACCATCTTTATACCTATTGCACCATTGAAGCAAACCCGATTAAGCATGCTCCAAAGGAAAATTAGGTTCCTACGTCAATTACAAATTAGGTACTAGAACTAGTACCATATCGATACATAGCTAGAAGCATCATATCCCTACATCTTCTCGAGAACCATCCATTTGAATGTGCCTCCTCCACGTAGACTTACCAAATGCATCCAATGTACGGCCAGAAAAATATGTCAACTTTGGATCTATGGGCTAAATGTATCGTTTGACCCCTGCTCCCCTGTTTTTGCACTCGATATCCTATTTTTGCAAACGATAAGACGGTTTAGGATCTTGCAATGACCAGTCAAAGCACTTCAAAGGTATGGTTCTTGCTGCTTTGATCGTGTTCATCACTCCAATCAATAACGATTTGTTATGGATTTTTACAGGTCTTAATGTTGCCGAAGTTACTGCTTCCACTTTACATTCACAATTATCACCATCTCCAGCCTATGCACTCGTAACCATATGCATTTTGAGCTTTAAGCCTGGGAAAAGGATGAGCACCCTCCTGCAATGCCACTATTTGTAAAGGTCATTGGTTTTTGCACATCGACATTCCTCACATGCTCCAAAGGAAAACTGAAGTAGATAGTAGAATAAGTGATTAAACTTTGCAAGGAGGTTTACAACTTTGTTTGGGTGGAGGAGCAATAATAAATCTATACTAGTAGCATGCCGCCCTTTGTTTATGCTCATGAATCATAACCTATAATAGTTAGTCCAAAATTCTAGGATTTATTCCCAGTCTCCCACGGTCCACCTAGGCTGCTTAGTCTACTTGTCTCATCGGAGGAAGGGGGTTAGGAAGTAGAGACAAAGGCAACATGAATGGAAGGCCATCTAGAGAGAATGGTTGTACAATATGCATATAGTCATCCCTAAAAGAAATGAAATAATTTGTCATATACCTAACTGAATATTATCATTACTTAATTTGTTGGGATGCTTACATGGTAACTCTTGCACCCGAGCTGTTTATGATGGCTTCCTATGTCTATAATGGATACGATTTAGAGAGGCTCATTCCCATAATTATAGCACCAGTGGGTTTCTCTTGCAAATATCTCTATTACGTCTCCACTCCTCACTCACCTCACCTTTTCACTTGAGTCCTCTTCTTCTTCTTCTTCCTCCCATGGGCTCTTTGATTTATGCCCTGAGCACCCTCATAATGAATAATTATCTCTGAAAATCTCTAGAAACCTCGGGAAAACAATACCCAGTTTTCCCTCACATGCACAGATATATCTATGTTATGTAGAAGCAATTATAAAATGATTTTTTTTATTATCATGTGAAATACATAAACATGCATTCGCCTACCCCGGGCAAGGTAAACCAACTCAAGAGTGCCGGGAAACCAACTCAAGAGTGTCGGGATATTGTGGAATTGAGATGGTGTTGCTTCCAATCATCTTTCTATAGAAGGAAATAGTTGCACACTCTAATTGCTTATTGTCTTATGCAGTGGGAAACTCGAGGGTTCCACCTTTTTCACAGGTAGGAGCAAGAGAAGCAAAGGTAAAACGTTGGGTAGGCTGGATTGAGCTTCCTTGAACTTAAATATATTGGTGAAGTATCATGAAAAAAAACATTATTTTGGTTTTACTAGTATAGGACACTCAGAGGTCGGGACTCAAAATCTCAACTCTCCAATTCTATGCTTTAGTGTCTCCCTAATTTCTATTTCCTCCAGAATATTATGCAGAGCTAAGTTGTCGACTTGGTTGTTGTGAATTTACAGGTATGTATAGAATTTTAGACTTGTGTAACATTTTATATGTGGATAAAAGTTAAATGTGTTTCTTGTTCGAGTTCCTTCTAGTTCTATAAATACCAAGGTTTAAAATTTTTCCATCCAAAATGTTGTTTGGAATTTGTAATGTATTATGCAATTGTGTTTCCACAAGACTTAGTCTTGAATACTCAATATATGTAACCTTAAAAGACCCAGTATTTAAATGAAATCAGAACCAAAATAATGTATAATTTTCATAGTCTAGGACCACAACTTTGTTTGGGAGGAGGAGAAAGAAGAAAGATCCTTGTATTTGAGTTCCAAATCTGTCAATTTTATTTATATGTTGAGAATTGTAAACATTAGGTTGAAAGAAAGAACAATATTTGAATATAAGTGTTTGAATTGTTCCAATTTCCTTAATGATATCCAATAGTTGAAAGGATAAAATATTTAACAATCGACACTGTAAATGTTGTAGACTCTAACCCCTTTGATTTCCTATCAGTCTTCTAATAATGGAAACAAGCAGTACAAAGTGTCTACCAATATATCTAAACAAGGGAATCCCTCAACCGATGTTCATGAATGAGGGACTCGGAGTGAAATGATCTAGCGAAGAACATTATTTCAACATCCTCGTTCTTGCAAACATGTGTTTATGATTGGTCTTCCTTGTTGACTTTGGTAGAAACTAGACACTTAACTTGTAGTGATATTTGTTGGAGAATTTAAAGTTCTTCCTTATAGTGGACTAATAAATACTTAACCTTTTCAATAGGGCTGATCAACTCGATATAGATTCGAGGGACTATCCATAATCTACCTAAATTGGGGATTTTGTTTGATCACTTTGAATTGGGATAGAAAATCGATATACATTGGAGGGACTGTCCATAATCCACCTAAAATTGGGGCCTTTGTTTGATCACTTTGATTTGAGCATGTGGGGAGGACATGATTCAATTCTAAAAATAATTGCTGAATTTAGGGTTAATAAAAAAGTTTCTCTGTGAAAGAATTAGGTATTACATTCTGGGGTTTTTCTTTTAGGTAGGCCCAATCACACTTGACCAATAGAGCCACCATCAAGCTAAATCAATCCTCCATTCGAAGGTCCTTCCAAATTCCAATGCCTTATTTTATCAATGACCTAACAAACGAGTATTTCACCGGCCCGACGGATTTTTCCCTTATCTAAGTTTAATAAACTATATGCTCCAGGGATAGGGAGAGTACATAGTTTACCTCACTAATTCCATGTAAATGTTGAATCACTTGGGATTTTTTCTTATTGCCATTTTTTTCTATACACTGTTTTTAATAAATAATAAAATTTTGTTGTACAATTAAAGTTTCAAATGAAAAAAATGATTTATTTTTACATGTCAACATTAAAGGGTTCAATTTCTCACAACCCTTCAAAGTGAAATGGGACCCTACCCTTCAAATTTGATCCCTAAACTCCACAACTTAAAACTATCTCTTTGTTATCCCCAATGGATGAGACTCTCTCTTAAATGCTAGTTTCTTTGGACCAAAGCAAGGACCTATAAATACTATTTTCCCCTCTTTACTGTCCCATTAACCCACCTCTACCTCTCCTTAGCATGGCTCGATAAAGACGACCCAAGAAAGATGAGGGTGATGGTATTCTCTATTCTCTAGAATAATAAATCTATGGAGGATCATAAACACTTGCCATAAAGAGACAGATATTGCTCATAAGGGTAGGCGCATTAGCATGTGGTATATGAAGTTTAAAGAAACAACGCTTCCAGGAAGAAGGGAAAGGGCACTGGTACGCTTCAGATAGATTTCTTATCTATAGTGCCTGTCTTTGGTATCAGATTCTCAGTACAATGCTTGAATTTCAAGTGGAGCCTGAAGGAGCTCACCCCCTAGGATTCTTTCTGGATTAAATAAAGAGGTATGTGCCCAACACGAACAATAATATCGACTATGATCATAACTGATTAAATCTACATATTACTGACTCAAATTTAAAATATAAAAATAACTCATTTACCTCTATATGCTTGATCTCCAAAGATGGCACCTTGTTCAGTTTCTCAACAATGTATGGGCTTAGCATAACAGGGGGTTGCACTGCTGAAAGAGATGACTTTGATTGATTTGCACCCTTGTAAGAAACCATATTGGAGAAACGGTAGGTAGCCTAGAACCCATGCCCTCAATGTAACTACTAGACCAAACAGATGGTGGAACCCTTAGAAATGTTATAATCAGATAGTGTCAGCATATTGTTAGTTTTTCAACCTTAAGCTAGCATTATTAGGATCTTTAACTAAGAGAATAAGAAGTACATCAATCAAACACAAGAGACAATGAACACATTTTTTTTCATTGGGGAAACCATAAATGGATAAAACCCTGCAACTTCCTTAGAGATAGAATTAGCACCAAAATAGTAAGTGATCTTCCGATAGTAGAAAACTTCTTCTTATTTAGCCCCAGTGTCTTCTCCTTCCTCAACTATGCACTACACTTGAGTGTGTTTGTGATGTGTTCTAAATAGAGAGTCCATCTCTCTATTTATACTAATCCTGGCATGACTAAAACCCTACTAGGGCCAACATCTACTAGGAGAGTCCAATAACCCTACTACCCTGGAACTACAGGGACATTAACCCTTAGACAATTGGAGGGTTACCCACAATGACTTGACATGACTTGTTTACATTATTGATCCTCTCGATCGAAACATCGAGGCATGACAACATGACTCAATTACATCATAGATACATACCAGAATAAACATCGGGTCACAAAACATAAGATATATAGATGAATACATTCCAAATTTACAAATACACCAACACTCCCTCTTAACTAGGAAGGTATTCTTTCAACACAATTTTCGGCATTGGTCTTCTTCTCTGGATCATCTCGTCATCTGCATCTTCAAGTATTCTTAGTATTCAAGTCATCTTCATCTTCAAGTCATCTTCGTCTTCAAGTCATATTCATCTTTGGATCTAGATCATCACTGGACATCATCACTAGGAATCATCACTGGATCTGGATTGTCACTCGATCTGGATAATCACTGCTAGATCATTATCACTGGATCTGGATCATCACTAGGCATCATCACGAGTGCTATCTCATGATTCTTCTCGTCACAAAAAATTCTACAGAGCCATCCCTTTTTCATGCTGGTTGTAGGCCTAGCCTCCATGTAGGTATTCTTCAGCACTTATATCTGACCTACTCGTCAGAATGGCACGCCCAGAACTCACATCTGATCCTGAGGGAACACATCCCAACAATCACATCAGAAATGAACAACACTCACATCCGATCATGAGGGAACACATCCCAACAACCCTATCGGAAAGGCTCAGCACTTATATCCACCCATGAGGTAACACATCCCAACAACAATGATGGAAGGGCTCTGCACTTACATCCACCCATGAGGGAACACATCCCAACAATAATTATGGAAGGGCTTTACACTTACATCCACCCATGAGGGAACACATCCCAACAACAATGATGGAAGGGATCTGCACTTACATCCATGCATGAGGGAACACATCCCAACAACAATGATGGAAGGGCTCTACACTTACATCCACCCATGAGGGAAAACATCCCAACAATAATGATGGAAGGGCTTGCACTCATATCTGATCATGAGGGAACACATCCCAACAGTCATATCAGAATGGCCCCCAGTCCTAGACTGAGCTACCTGGTGACTGACCAGGTGCCTCCATTCTCTTAGAGAATGGCAGTTTCCCTTACATCCGAGCTGCTCGTTGGAATGGCCAACACTCACATATGACATGGGAGGAACCTAATCCTTTAGCCATGACAGAATGGTTCAGCCCTTACATATGATCAAGTGGGAACACATCCCTCTATCACATCAGAATGGCTTCTCAGTCCTAGTCTGAGTTTTCCTAGTAACTGATCAGGTTCCTCCATTCCCAGAATGGTAGTTTCCCTTACATCTATCCTACTCAAAAGAATGGCCAGCACTCATATCTGACATGGAAGGAACCAGTCCTCTCACAATGATAGAATGGCTCAGCCCTTACATCTGACCATGGATGGAACCAATCCTCTCGCCATGTCAGAATGGCTATGGGTCTCATCACTTTCCCTTGGAGGAAACCTTGATCTGGAGAACACCAAGCTTCTCCCTGAAGTACTCAAACTTCATCCTAGCCAATGGCTTCATCAATACATCAACTATCTGTTCCTCAACATACTAGAGCTTCACTACTCCCCTTTGCACCATATCCCAGATATAGTGATACTTGATCTCGATATGCTTCAACTTGTCATGGAACACTGGATTCTTTGACAACTTCACACAACTTTGGTTGTCACAATGTATACAAGTAGCATCCAATTGGAGATTAAATAAATCAGACAGTAGCTTCCTTAGCCATACTACCTCACAACTAGCTGAACAAGCTGGGACATACTCTGCTTTATTTGTACTCAGTGCCACACAGGATTTCTTCCTACTAAACCAAGAGATCACACCTGATCCCATACTGAAGCAATACCCTGAATTGTTATTCCTATCGATGGCACTGCCTGCCCAATCTGAATCAACATAACCCTCCAGGTTAATCTTCTAATTTGAATCATACTTGAGCCCATAATCAACTATACCCTTCAGGTACCTCAGAATATGCTTTGTAGCAATCAAGTGAACATGTCTCGGATCTGTTAGGAACTGGCTCAAGGTGTTCACAGCAAAGCAAATATCTGGTCTCCTGTTCGTTAGGTACATCAAGGACCAAATCATCTAACGATACATCATAGCATCAACCAAATCTGATGAAACATTGTTCAATATATTCAATTTCGATGCCATAGGTGTAACCATAGCCTTGTAGTCCATCATCCCAAACCTCTTCAGGATCTCTACTACATACTTCCCTTGTCCAAGGAAGATTCCATCTGTACTCTGCCACACCTCCATACCTAAAAAATAATGCATCATCCCCAAGTCCTTCATTTCAAACTCGGCAGTAAGCTTTCTCTTCGTATCAAAAATCAACCCATCCATACCTGTCACAAATAGATCATCTACATATATTAGAAGCATCACTAGGTTGCCATTTTCAACCTTGTAGTAAAGGTTGGAATCTGATTTACTCTTGGTAAAGCCAAAATTGGATAGAAAGTTGTCAATCCTGCCGTACCAAGTCCTGGGTGCATGTTTCAAACCGTACAGAGAATTCTTCAATCTGCACACATGAGACTCCTTGTCATGAGCCTCAAAGCTGAGTGGTTGCTCTACATACACTTCCTCTTCCACTACACCATTCAAGAAAGTGGTCTTGACATCCATCTGGTGTATCTTCCATTTAATCACTATAGCCAGAGAAAGTACCGATCTGATGGAAGTGTATCTGTCTACAGGAGCAAAGGTTTCTTCATAATCTATTCCTTCTTTCTGAGAGAATCCACGAGCCACAAATCTTGCCTTATATTTTTCAATGCTACCATCTGCAGCATGTTTGATCTTGTAGATCCATTTGGAAGTTACAACTGACTTCCCTTCTGGTCTTGGAACAATATCCCAAATATCATTCTTCATGATTGGTTGATACTCTTCGATCATAGCATCCTTCCATTCTTTTTGTTTTGTTGCTTCTTCATAACTGGAAGGTTCTTTATCTATGAAATCACATACTAAAGCTACATACCTGGAGCAGGATCTGGTCCTCTTTCTTTCTCTGTGATTCTCTTCTGGAGCTCCATATCTTTCTGCACCTTGGATAATTTCATGTACCCAAGCAGGTTTCCTCTTATGAGGATTCTTCTCCAGAGGTGGATCTACAGGTCTTTGTGGTTCTTCAAAATCTCAATATTATTCTTGAGTTTCTTCATTCATGGTTGTATCATGAATTCTGGGTGCTTCTTCTTCTTCAGGTTCTTCAGCAGGTCTTGTTCTGGATTTGATGTAAGTTGTGTATTCATCAAATGTCACATCCCTGCTGATTTCAATCTTCTTGTATCCTGGGAAATATATTCTGTAAGCCTTCGAGCTTTCAGAGTATCCCACAAATATACCCTTCTTTCCTAAAGGATCTAATTTTGTTCTCTTCTCTTTTGGAATGTGTATGTATATAGGACAGCCGAATATTCTGAGATGGCTAACTTCTGGTTTATTACTGGAGAAGACTTCTTCAGGAGTCTTGTTCTTGAGTAATATATGTGGAGTACAATTCTGTACATACACCGCTGTTCTGGAAGCTTCAGCCCAAAGATGCATAGGAAGATCTTGATCATGAAGCATAGCTCTTGCAACTTCCATGATATTTTTGTTCTTCTGTTTCACAGTCCCATTATATTGTGGATTATAAGGAGTGGACAACTCCCTCTTAATCCCTGATTCTTTGCATAGTTCTTTGAATTCATTTGAAGTGAATTCTTCGCCAATATCTACTCAAATGGTCTTGATCTTCTTTTCAGTGTGGTTCTCGATCAAGGCTTTGAATTCCTTTAATTTGCTGAATACTTCATCTTTGTTCTTCATGAAGTAAACCCATGTCTTCCTAGAAAAATCATCAATAAAATAAACATAATATGCATACCCTCTTAGTGAGTTTTATGACATAGGACCGCATACATCGGAGTGGATGATTTCTAGGATTCCTTTGGCTTTGCTTTCGCTTCTAGGAAATGTCTTCTTTGTATTCTTTCCTTTCGCACATCCTTTGCAGACCCCATCATGTTTTTCTTGGAATTCTAGAAGACCTTCAACAACTTTGCTTGCAATTAGCAGTGCTCTATAATGCACATGAGCAAGCCTTCTATGCCAAAGTTCACTTGGCTCTACTATGTCATGGACCAATTCTTATTCTAGATGGCCCTTTAATTTGTACAATCCTCCTTCTTGTTCTCCAATCACCACTGCATCATCGATAGTCTTTCCTTTTGGCCACATGATGACTTGACCATCTATGAATGCAACTCTCATTCCTTTTGCATGTAGTGCTGATATGAAGAGAAGGTTTTTCTTGGTTCCTAGCACACAGAATACTTCCTTCATTGTTATATACTTTCTAGAGTCTAGGTTATAGGAAGATTCCCCACTACCTTTTATTGGATATTGGTAGTCAACTCCTAGTTTGACCTTGTGAGGTGATTCATGTTATGAGAGTTTCACAAAGGATTCCTTGAATCCAGTCATATGTTTGGAAGCCCCACTGTCTATAAGCCAATCATCACTTCCATGAGTAATGTTTCCCGTAAGAGAGGAAATCAAAACATATTCATCTTCACTAGAAGAACTTTCACTTTCATATCTGGTTCTTTTCTTGGATGGTTCATCATCCTCTGCAGCATGAGCATGATGTCTTCTTTTGTTCCCCTTCTTCTTATGAGGGTGAACCTTGTTCTTAGGAAAGTATTTTGCAAAGTGTCCTCTTTCATCACATGTATAACATATCATTTTAGATAGGTCCCCTCTACTATTATCTCTATGATGAGGATCCTTACCTTTGGAGTAATGAGATCTTCTTATGCCTTTCTTGGAGTGAACTGTGAGAGCTCGATCTTCACTTCCCATCTTCTCTTCTCAAGCTTCTATCCGAGCTTATTATTGAGAACATTATTCCCACAGTCTGCTGAACTTGACTAACTTCTTTCTATCACATATCCCTTGAATGAAAGAGTCCCATGTCCTAGGGAGACCATTCAAGGTGGTCATCACAATTTCTACTTTCTCCACTTCTTCATCTACTGCTTCCAATTGTTCCTTGATTTGATAAACCCTTGTGAAGTAAGACTGGATGGTCTCTGCATTCTGAATCTTCACATTCTTTAGTTGATTCCTCAAAGTCATATTTCGGTTTATGTTCTTCCCTTCAAACAATTTGGTTAGGGCATCAAACATAGCTTTAGGTGTCTTTAGAGAGGACACATGTGGGATAAGGTGATCCTTGATAGAATCAGCAATGATTCTCTTTTCCATAACCAACTTCTTCTTATGTAATTCCCTTGCCTCATCTCCCTTTGGAACTATAACCTCCTCATTGATATAGGAGTCCAACTCATTTTCTTCCAGGACTAGAGAGATCCTATACTTCCAGGCTCGGAATTTATCAGCTCCCTCAAGATTTTCATCAAGCTTGGTATGATGAGGCATCTTAGACTGAGAACCTCAAATGGAAATACAAAATATTTAGATCTTACCAGGTCAAGATGTTAGATTTGGATTTGGAGCTGAAATCCTGCAGTACTAGATTAGGAGCAAATTAGGGTTTTGCTTTTCTGGAGATCTGTCCACCCAAATGCCTTGCAATTTATCCCTAACTTTGATTTTGGGGAGGAGATCAATCTAGTCCTGGGCTCACTAAAAAATTCCTCTTCTGTGAAAATCCCTAATTTTCGGCAGTAGTGTTGGGTCCAAAACTGAAAAACCTCAGAATTGGATTCTGCTTCGACAGAAAGATGCGCCCTAGGGAGGATATTTGTTCCACCATACTTTTGCTGAAAATATGTGGAGAGAGATCCACAAAATAGGAAGCCATAGTTTTTACAGCTGCACATTGTCTTCTTTTCAGGTTAGCTCTGATACCATGTTAGTTTTTCAACATTAAGCTATCATTATTAGGATCTTTAACTGAGAGAATAACAAGTACAGTGATCAAACACAAGAGACAATGAACATAGTGTTTTTCATAGGGGAAACCATAAATGGAGAAAACCCCGCAACTTCCTCAGAGATAGAATCAACACCAAAATAGTAAAATCCCAAAATAGTAAGTGATCTCCCAACAACAGAAACCTTCTTCTTATCTAGCCCCAATGTCTTGTCCTTCCTCAACTATGCGCTACACTTGAGTGTGTTTGTGATGTGTGCTAAATAGAGAGTCTAGCTCTCTATTTATACTAATCCCGGCATGACTAAAACCCTACTAGGGACAACCTCTACTAGGAGATTCTAATAACCCTGGTGCCTCAGAACTATGGGGACTTTAACCCTTAGACAATCAGAGGGTTACCCATAATGACTTGACATGACTTGTTTACATTATTGATCCTCCCGATCGAGACATCGGGGCATGACAACATGAATCAATTACATCATAGATACATCCCGAAATAAACATCGGGTTACAATACATAATACACATAGATGAATACGTTCCAAAGTTACAAATACACCAACACATATCACCTAGCTACTTACCCACAAAGTGTTAATTCTGAAATGCCATAGGGATACCCAATTTGGCTTGAATTTTTATGCTTGAGAGAAACGATGAAATCCGAAGGTTATACTAGAATCGTAATGGATTTCCCTCAATATTTGTCACAAAAATTTGATACTACTGTATCCAACAATGACCCAGATCCGAGGAAGCTCCAAGATCTACTCAAACCCCCTTGAAACACCCTGAAATGAATGGATCTCACCAGAAACAACTCGGATCTTGTCATACTTTCTTATATATCTTCGGGAAAACACCCAACTATTAAAAACAACTCACATCTGGTCAGGTCTATTTAATTCACTGAGAGGAAAAACAGACATGAAAAACACTTAAGTAACCAATGCCCATTAGGTATTCCTTGTACTACGATCAAAACACATCTTTTTTTTGGGATTGGCCAATATTCTTCTGAATGCAGCATTTTTGTCACTAAAATATTCAGCAACCATGGGAGGAAGCTAAAGGAAATGGAGAAGTGATCTTTGAACTTCCCAGAGCACAGATCTTGACCTAAACTCTATGTTCTTCGTTAGATTTTTAAAATCTATCGGTCTCTGAAGAGAGGGCATTGAAGTCGTTTGTGTGTGTGTTCATGCCTGTGTTTACCCTGCAACCTAGATTTCCAGGTAGAATCCAATTTCTTCTCCCATTCAGCTGCAGCTGTGGATTGCTCATCATGATTGTTCTTACTTTCTGCTCTCACATGACGTAGACCCTTGGGAGGTTCTTTTAATTAAATCATTCCATAATAATCCAATCCATGAACTTTCCACATGTAGGTAGCAACAACATCCAAAATCTCTAGACCTTCAAGTCCCTTCATAGTATTTGTGCCCCTCGCAATTACAACACCTACTGAACCACTTACAGATTTGTCTCCTTCAAACTTGTCTTTCTTTGAACAACCAAGGATATTTTATTCTATACCTTTCTCTGTATCTAGTTTGTGAATAAGAGCTTGTCCAAGTTCTATATCATTTTTAACTTGCCTAGGTTCAGAACTCACTGGAAGATCCTTAGGAGCACTAGAAATGAGGTCATTTTCCTTTGCAGGGCCCCTACCATGTCTTCTCCTTTTGCCACTAACCTCAGCATCATCATCCGAATTGTGGTCACTCCCTTGACAACCTTTTGTATATAATGCTATAGAATCAGTAGAACTTGGACCTCTACATTCAAAACCCCACAAATGTCAGAGAAAGAATCAAGTAAAGAATGATAATATTTTCATTAATAGAAGTGACAAAAATATACATAGAAACATTAACTCACATGTCTAGGGTTCCATTTTGTAGCTCTAAGAGGAACTCCTTTGTAGTTTCTTTTGTGTTTTCATTTCTCTTTGAACATCAAGGATAATTTCTATCAACTACCAAAATAGAAAATTACTTTATCATACAGATATAAAAATAATATGGATTTTAATTATATGATACAACATACTTGCATACAAAAGAGAAAGCAGGAGGTTAACCTTTGTACGACAGCTTCTAAGTGTGAAGGGTTGTATTTATCCTTCAGCCTACATCACAAATAAAAACCAAGGCTTATATGGGAATTGAAATAATATCAAAATAGATATACAATTTGAATGTCAATCACAAATTAATGTGCCAATGCTTTAAAACTGCTTACTAATCCTCTTCTTTGCAAGCTTAAAAATATGCACGCTTCTGGGTGGTAATGTATTATGTTCTGTATTCTTGGTATCTGATATACATAAAACCATTTTTGTCATGATCATGCATGTTTTCACATGAAAAGAAATGCACATAAAAATGTAAAGGAGCATTTGTTTCAACATAAGAGGTCTCAAGAATTTATTTGGTAAGAGAAACTACCTACGCTTTGCTTCAGTTAGTGATATGTGATCCTCTAGTTCATTAATAAATTGTTTATAGGTCATCAAACCTACCCTGAAAGCACCCATATTTTATTGGATTATCAAATATACAAATTCACTTAAATGTATTCATAGACTAAACCGTAATGTCATAGTTTCAACTTTCAAAGGCTTTGAAAACATTAATCTATACAAAAATAGAAGAACAAACAGGCAGTGGATATGAATGCGTAGAATGCTTGATATTATAATAGAACAACGTATTAGAAATGATAGAAATCATTGTGCAACAAAAACATTTCATTTTAAAAAGGTGAACAACACTTCAACAAACACAAACCCAAATGAAATATGGCACCTGAACTATGATATCCACTTATAGCTGAGGGGTTCCCATCTCACCAAAGCCAGCATGTCCAGAGCCTGGATAGTCTACAACATGGACACGAAACAACATTATTATGTGGGGTAACATACCCAAATATTAGTCCCAAATATTAGTAGAAAATATGACAAATAACAGCCTGTCAGGAATCACAGAGAACCCATGTTAACCAACACACACATACATCAACTCTAGCCTCGTGTAGTAGCAGACAATTGCACAACATAGCAAATCAATTATTAAGACATCAAAAATTTTGTAGGGTACTACAACTAAGAGAGTATTGTTCAGGTTACCCAGAGATCCACCTTCAAAGCCACCAGATGCACGTCCTAGGTGCCGATTGTGGCGTCTTTCATCACCATATCCAGATCTTCCTCCCATTCCACTTCTATCATATCCTCCAATGTTATCATAACCAAACCTTCCATCAATTTGAGATCAGGAAAAACCATAACACTAAAACCTACTGATGTTAAAATTAAATTCCATCAAATAGTATGTATTCCTTTGTAGCTACTTGTGCTTGTAGAGCAGGTATTGAAGTCATTTGTGTGTGTGTTCATTTTTGTGTTTTCTTGTTGTCATTTCAACTTTGGGGGTTAATTTATTAGTGCACAGTGTTGTTGTTGCTCATTGCAGTCCTCAAAGGATGTGGGGATAACATGTTTTTTGTTCCTATTCTTCCTATTCTTAAGGATGCAAGGAAAGTGTTTGACAATATGCCTGAATGGAATGTGGTTTTGTGGAGCGATATGATTGCAGGGTATGTTCTAAATGGGAAATTTGAAGAGGCTCTCAAGATGGGTTGGCAAGCGTTGATGATGGGGATGAGGCCGAATGATTTTACTTTCTCGACAATGCTTTTGATTTGTGCAAACATCACGTCTTATAATCAGGGTAAGCAAGTTCATATTCTCACCATAAAATATGGATTTTATTCATATAATTTTTTGGGTATTTCTCTAGTTGGCATGTCTGCAAAAGGTGGGTTTGTTTCTAGTTTTGTTCATTCCTTTTGGGAATCATGTCAAAATTTCCATGAATAGATAGCTCAAATCTAGATTGTGAATTTTTTTAATAGTATATGTAAGTGTCTATGGTGTTAATTATAATACAATAACTAGTGCTCTGTGGACTCAAAAACCCAATGCTCTTAGGTGCCAATATAACTCCACGCCCTGTTTTTTATTTAAAGGGCCACCAGGTATTCTATTTGAGTGAGCATGTTGGGATGCAATTTTCCCATAATGAGTTAGCATGAGACTGATATTTGAATGAAAAGGTGAATGATGGTCTGCAAAATGCTTATAGACACTCCTTACATTTGATTGTTGAGAATTAGCTTGGTTATTCAGCTTCATGCTACAACACAATTGTTGGTGATAGATCACTGGGCATGAAATCTCTCTTATAAACATAGTTTGTTTTCTTTTATTGGATTTGGGACATTAAGCATCTATCGAATTCTTGTAGCTTGCGAACAACTATCTAATTGGTTATCTTCAACTCTATATATTGTCTTTCCATGTATATATTCATGAAGTGCCACTATGTCTGTCTAATTGAAGGGTTGGTGGAATATTAGTTGGGAGGTGAGATTGGGTTTGTTGAGCTATTCACCATTAGGGAAAATTAGTTCAAGCAAAAGCTATTAAACAAAGTTTATCCAAGCATGATATCTCAAACTAGTCAGAGTTTCACAAGTTGCCAAAACATTCATGATTATGGTATCATCATGATGAAACAATGAACCTTGCCATTAAAATGAGTTGTTATCTATAAGAACAATGGGACTTTGGATAAACCAAGTATTTAGTGACAAATAACTTGCAGAGTTTTGGTCTAATGCCTTAACCACTGGTTTCCTCATCCTGTGTGCCACCTGGTTAAAACCACAAAGAAACTAGAATATTGATTCCTATTTGCATTGTAGTTGGTTGTTGTGTGTAAGCTACACACATAACATACCTTGTAGCCATCAGAAGAAGAGTGACCTCTGTACAATACTGAGAACAACGACTAGAAGTAATTTTTTGCATAGTATCCATGTTGGTGAAGTAAGTGGGCTCTATAAGTGGACCACAACACATAAATTAGGGTAAGGAAGCATGGGGTGCATGACTTTTGTATTAAATTTCTGCCATCCAAGTTTGTCTCTTGAACTCATTAAGGCTTGAAAAATTTATCAATTCGTGAGTTTTACCAGGGATGATGTAGTATTACTTCCAAGTTTAGAAGTATACTCAGCACTTTTTAGACAAGCTTAATAGACATGTCAAGTACTAAGAAGAGTCAGTAGGTCTTGTAACTAATATCATCCCAGGGATGTCTTGGCTTATCCATTGTGCCTCTTAGGCCCCTGTGCCTATGTCTCCCTTTCTTGAATCCAACCAATTCTTTTCACCACTAAGTTCCTTATCTTGAGCATCCCTCAAACTATTTGGCCCTTTTTCTCTCAAAAGGAAGCCAAAGTTTCGATCAAAGGAATCAAGATAATACAACATGATAGCTACCAGCGAGGTTTAATATTTTCATGAAGCCTTTGCACTATATGATTAAATATTTTATTGAACTCTTCAACATATTTGTTCTCATTATTATCTCTAGTTAAGGCATCTAACCAATACCTATTGTATTTTTTTCCTTCCATCTTTTCATAAAAGCACTTTAGATCTGAGCCACTGTGGTTATAGACTTATAGTGTTTTCAAGGAAAATTATGAACCAATCTATAGCTTCATCTTAATGACAGTAAAAAAATTTCATAAGCACATCTAAATGACCAACCTTGGATTGCTTTATCATGGTCATGAAAGCATTCCAGCGGTCTCTCATTGATACTGCATTATTTCCTGAAAACATGGGAAACATATCAATTTCTCTTTTTGGAATGTCACGAGGGGATTTTAGAATATTTGAAAAGTTGAATGGATTATAATAGATTTGTATTTAGATTTATTTGATTAATTTTATGGTGGTTGATGTGGGTAAGACTGGTGCCAAAGTCCACAAGGGCAAATGGGTGTTGAATTTTGACATGTGTATGATATTTTAAAAAATTGCAATCTGTAACAGAGATAACACTTGAGATATTAACATCAGTAAAACAAATGCAGTAGTAAAACAAGCATCACACAATTGAACACATGATTTTCCACAGGGAAACCATTTAAGGAAAAAAACCCCAAAGCATTAATAATTCATCCTCTTAATGAGATGACTAAGTTTGTACATGAGCAGATAATTTATTCATAGAACTCTGAAATAATATGTAAATAATTTTTTTCCCAAATGGAAGAAGCCCTAATAGGATTTTACTGTTGCTGATGCTTGCTACTACATGGATTGTACTTTCATTGTTGCCACATCAGCAAGGTCCAGTGTTACCTCTCGGATGTTTGCTGCAAGCTCAACAAGGGTCTATTGATGGACCGTTACAGCCTTCATACGGATCAGATGCAAGGAGAGCCCTACCAGGGCTAGTGTGCCCTACTCCTCACCACCACCGAGGCTGTTAGCAACCTAGTATACAGTATACAGTGACTCCAGAGAAGCTAGTATAGAGTTTTCTTGTATAGGCCATACTTTCATTCTCTTAGATTTGATGGCTGTATCTTGGTTTATTTTCCTTTGTCTGTACTATGTAGGTAGCACAAGTCCTTGGGCATGGTGTTTGGCATACGAACTGCAACTGAAGGGATATTTGTTATGTTGTTTAGGTTATTAGCTTGAATGTTCTTAAGTTGAGTTCTCCCTCTTTGCGGGGGCTTTTTATTCACCTCCATGAGAGACAGTTCCATACATATTGTGTAAAATGAATGCACAGAAGGATCTTTTTATTTCCTTAAACAAGTAATAGTATTTTTCTTCTAATCTTATAATAGTTGGGGCACTGGAAAATATACCCTTCTATATATTTCCCAGATAATAATATATCTGGCTGCATTAATTGATTGTAATGAAGTACTCAATATAAATTTTAAGTTGATGTCCATTGTCAACATATACAATCCAAACAAGGCAGGGAATATAGGATGAAGTATATGTTGACTTCAGGGCTGGTGAGCTTTCTGCACAATATCTTGAGAGTCTAATGATAATTGTTGCAAATCCTAAGCAATTCAAGATCCCATATTGGTTTTTAAATAGACAGAAAGAAATCAAGGATGGTCGAACCACTCAGGTGGTATCCAATGGTCTTGACATGAAACCCAGGGATGACTTCGAACGCTTGAACAAGATCATGTACTATGACATTTTTCATGCATTGTTATGTGTCATAATTGAGTTTATATTATTAGGTTGTTAGTGGTTTTCACAGTTGGTGTTAGTAAAATTGTTTTTATTCTAAATGATATAAAATGGAAATGGGGCAGTGATACATAGTCACATGCATTTTTTAATTTGAGGGATTTGAATGTCAGTCAAATTGTTTGTAAAAAGACATAACCTACAGTATTATTGGGCAAGAAGGTGAGGGACAAGATGAATTATGTAGTAGTTTGAGATCAATGATTCATTGATTAGAAATTGCATGCGGTATTTATTTCTGAAAATGCATCTTATATGTCATTGATTATTAATAAATAATACAAGAACTGTATACCAGGGGCTGGCTGTGATTATGCAGATCACTCATAAGGAGAGTCATCATTTTAAAATGCATTATAGCTAGTGCTAGATGAAATTGTGCTGCTCACTGTGAACTAATTGTGGTGATCAAATATTAAAGGGGTAGCATCACTCAAAAGGGTATGCCTGTAAATCTGATTGCATTCTAGATACTTCTCCTAGAATTTCTGATCATTCACCTGCCCCCAAACATCTCTCCTTTCCAATTAAAAAGAGGGGTGTCAAAGAATGTTGGATTCATCAACAATGCACTACCTAAAGATCTAGCAGTCATGTAACTCCAAAATACATGTTCAACTGACTTCAGTCATGCATTCGAATTTTGGCCTTTACGGTATTGATGCAATCAAGTGAAAACCATGAAGAAGTGGGGGCATTTTTTTCAAATTATCCTTAGTTTATGAACGATTTGATGAAGGTGTCGCAATCTGAGAACTTTATACCAAATAACATTATATCATCCGCTATTTGGGCCTTAGGATACCAGTTTGCGGTAATTTTTGCATGTCATGAGAGGAGTCGGGTGTTTTATGTTCCAAATATTGTTAGCGATGCAGCAAATCGTGTGTTTTTATTAAGCTTGCTGCAAAAGATTGTCATGT
The DNA here is from genome assembly GCA_001517045.1 of Pseudotsuga menziesii. NCBI lineage: Eukaryota > Viridiplantae > Streptophyta > Pinopsida > Pinales > Pinaceae > Pseudotsuga > Pseudotsuga menziesii. The sequence goes on along the minus strand of LPNX010231832.1, from coordinate 715,416 downwards.
CATTGACTACTATGGAAGCATATCTTGTTGCATTATTAGAAGGGGATTTATATTTTTTTCTAGCATATGTAACATCATCGTCGACTTCGCCAAATGCTATGAGAGAAACTGGACCAATTCCTGCCCTTTTGCCTTTGTTAAAAGACACCAATTCTTGTCATACACACCTTGTCATATTTGCTGTAAAGATTCTCCAAACATTTATGGATTACAACAATCCAGCATTCACTCTATTTAGAGACCTTGGAGGTCTATACAATACTATTAAGAGACTACAATTTCAGGTTACAATTACAGTCTCTGAACAAGAAGTGATATCTAAAACTGATTTCATAGAAGACAAGATGTCTAAAGATGAAATGTTCTATTTTAGGTTCCTGTATACAGTGCACAAGTGCAATAATCCCTTTGAAGAGGATGCTCTGTCTTTGTGTAGTTGATGGGAATGAGCCTGAAGATAGGCTAAAGGAACACTAAGGTTGTCCACAAACTGATGGTGTTCACAAGAGTTGGGAAATAAGCTATATTTTGATTCTTTGTTTTTAATTACTTTATAATTTCCACTATTAGTGTAGAATTTCCAATAAGCACGTCAAGGTAAGAGATTGAGTTATTTATGATTGGAAATTCCATAGTGAGTGAAGGTCTGGATTATGTATTAGATTAAGATATTGGTATGTTTATACTTGATCATAATTGTATTTTAATGGAAATGGAAATGCTACTGACATATTATCATCAGACTTCTTCAAGGAAAAATAGTTGCTTATAATACCTTTGCCTTCTTGGCTACTACAGTGAACTTGCTTATAAAACCACTTGTTTAAAGATCCAGTTCCTTCACTGGTAATTACGGATATTCATCTCCATAAAGAACAAAGTTTGAGCAGTAAATTCAACTTTGAAATGGAGATTGTAGCTTCTTTAATGAAGGAAATCTGCAAAACTTTTATACGCTTAGGGGGTTAATATTAAATAATTTGTGAAAGCAAAATATGGATAAAGCTGAATTGGGATCCATAAATTTGAAAAATGCAGGTTTGGGAACAACAAACGTAGGGTTGAAAATGTTCAACAACAACAGTTTGGGAACTAACTCCATGAATTTGAACAATTTCAAGCAAAATGATCTTGAAGTATCATCAGTATCAGATATCATAAAAGAGGGGAATAAGGATGTAGCTGCAATAAAAGTGCAGAAAGTGTATAGAATTTACCGAATAAGACGGAACCTTGCTGACAGCGCTGTTTCATCCGATGAGCTCTGGTTTGTCTCTATACTATATTTATTAGGATGTGTTACTATTCTCTTTCTTTCTATCATAGGATTTGTTTCGCAGTTTGCATGCTTTAAGTATTGATTTGGTTCTGATTGAAGGCTTTTTGGACAGGACAGATTGTTGTTTAGAAGTCCAGCTAGATTTTGCTTGGATATTGCAAATGTTAGCATTCTAAAATTATTACCAGTGCTTGCATGGTTTTAAGTATTGCTTGATTTTGTTCTCATTGATGGCTTTTTGGATAGCATAAGTGGGTTTTTAAGAAGTTGACCTAGATTTTTCTTGGATATTGCAAATGGTTGCATTCAATATTTTTTTCAGCTAATAAGAGTTATTTTTAATTATTTATTGAGCACACAGGTGGCACACCATAGAATCAATTATGCTTGAGCAAAACTTGTTATACGATATAAGTAAACCAATAACTGCTATTGCTCATTTGTCACGTGCAATATTGAGGGTTGCAGAGGTTTGTAAAATTGTTGTCTTCTTGTCATGTGTTATTTTTTCACAGAGAAAAGTCATTTTTATAAAACAACAGAAGCTAACATCTTTCTCCTTACAGTCAATTTTTTATAATAATTATAACACATTTAAAAATTATATTATGCACTCATGGCATGTTATCTTATACTTGTGATGATGTCACATAAGTCTTTACACTAAAGCTCTGTCCATATCAGAAGATTTTTTTTTCAATTTGATAGGTTTTGGTTTACAGGTTGGCAAGGGGTTATCTAAAGACAAAAATGCTCGTGAACTGGCCATCCAGCACTAGCTTGAGGCTATAAGTCTTTATCGATTCCCAAGTTTAACCATTCCCATGACAGACATATTGTCATTTCAATATATTATACTAAAGAAGACCGAGGGGAAAAAATTAGTCTGTACAATGGGTATAATGTTTTCTTCTATACTTTTGTATCATCCTAGGGTCCAACATTTCAGATCAAAAAATTATCATAAAGTAGAGATTCTAGCAAAAAGGTTTACAACAGTACAACTAAGATGTAAATTTTTAGATGTTGTTGAAATAATCACTCATACGGTGTCTTGTGATTTCAATTAATTTGTTAGTTGATAAATGCAGATTGACCCATGACATCGTTATGGACATAATATACATATGTATTATGAGGAATGGTCTAAACATAATACAGTTCAACCTTTTTTTCATTGTTAAGTTCTGTATTAAACACTACCTTCATCATACATCTGATAATGTGTACAGTGCCAAATACTTTCCTATTTGACATTGCCTTAGTAGGTCTAATATCCTGTTAATGTTTTGAGATTTTTTGCAGTGATAAGATCAAGGGAAACTGTAATTCTCTTCATATTAAGAGATGCTTATTTCCTTTTTCAATATTTCTTCCACCTTACCTATAATGGGTGCATTACCTAGTCCCGTAAATGTCTTTAGATTTCTAGCAGTATCATGAAGAAGGAAAATTGTTTTTCTTTTACTACGGAGATATGCTTATTTTGTTTTGAATATTTCATCCGCCGAAGCGTTATATCTCCTTTATGTTAAATACATTTGAGAAAAAAAATGTTGCTCTCTCATTCTATCAGATCTAATAATCCTGTTCATTTTACCTCAGCTTTAGATCTCATTGTCTGTTAAATGTGTTTGAGAAACAAATATTGCTGACTTATACAATCAAATTTAATTATCCTGTCAATTTTACAGAAATAAACTATAGGACAATAGGGACCTCCATAATATCATATAGAATTTAGTCATTTCATTTTATCACTAAATCTAGTTATCTTATTTTGTCACGTTTAATGAGCAACGAAACTGAGTCAATTTAAATGATCAATGCAGGTTGGACATCAGAGGTGGCAGAGATCTAGATCTTCAAGAGTGTCCCAGGTCAACACTAAATAAGGAACTCATAAATTATCTTAGCCCGGTAATATTTTTTCTATTTTTTGTTGTGATCCCGACTTGGTAATTTTTAGCCCGGTGAATATGTCAAGGAAGAAAGAGGAATAGTCCTTAGGGATGGGGGATGTCTCATGTGGATCAGGTATATGGAGTTTCCTTAGGGACATTCCCTATCATATCCAATCAGTATGGGAATCTGTAGGGGTGTCCCTGTGATGCCCCCCTATGGCAGGGTGTTGTCCCAGGGATGTCCTCTTATTTTTTAGCACACTAGGATTTCTCCTAATTCTACAGGGGTGCCTAGGCATCCTCTACAGGACCTGATGCCTTTGAAATAAAAATAGTCATTTTCCCTTTAATTCCTCACTATAATTTTAGAGGTCGTTGCACATATTTAATGATAGTTATTGTGGCATTGGGACCAATGATTCCAAAGAATTGTGCTCTGCATGACAATAGAAGACTGCGCACATTCTCTTCAGGATTGGATAGTGGCTTTTATCTGTGTATCTTCTATTTGGTCACTATGCATTTGTATAATGTGAGATTATGATTTATGGATGCATCATTGCATTTCCAATTTTAGTTTAGTAATGAAAAAACCAATGGTTCATATACTTGAATTTCAAATTGTGTAATTGGATATTCCATTATAACTAATTATATGATATATATATATATATATTTTTTATATTTTGCAAAGGAGTTTTCCTTTATCCTATCCACTATTGTTCCATGAAATTTGGTGGTCTCTTCAGCCGTCCCCAAAACTTGTCCCCTGCCCCTCTGTTCCTGAACCTTGTTGAAACATTATATTGAGTTCTGCAATCAAGATAAGAAATCATGTAACAGACTGCATATAGACACATGCTCTGGTGCAAAATATTTTTGTTGTTTTGACATTTAAAAAAAAATTGAAACCACACCTACCAGTTGTTTAGGAAACTGGCCACATGGCTCTGCTATTGCAGTAAATAATTCACAACCTGGAAAAGTTTTTTGTAGATGTCATTAAAATTTTGCAAAAGAATTGATCCAGGAAAGAGGAAGATGTTAATTATGTTCTTGCTTATTTAAATTTGAGTTGCACTACAAATCTAGAATATTGTTTGGACACATAGAAGTTGGATGTGGAAGATAGTAGTCTTGGATCAGTTCTCTCATTGTCCATGGACTTAATGTTGGATCATGCTTTTTTGGTTTAGTCTCTTGCTGATCATTGGATTCTATGAATTTAGACTCATATCTTAGTATCCTGTGGAGCAATTCATCTATTTATTTTCACACAACCATATTCCCATCCATCCATCAATCATGCATTCTTGTACCTATCTGTTTCGAGTTCGACATGAATTTATAAGGTGACATCAAACTATAAATTATATTGTCTTTCTCTAATGCCTTGCTAGATTAGGAATTATAGTATTAATGCCATTGGTTTTTCAAATTCCATGGGGGAAGATGAGCTCTAAGTCGAACATGTAGTTCAGATTTCAATATAGACACTACAAACCATTGTAGCTTATTTTTTATTTTATTTTCTACATTTGAGACTCTTTTAATTCTCACTTGTTCTGCAGAAAGGAAGGGAGCTTTATGAGGTTATTGCTCAGAATGGTAAGCTTATATACAAGCAAACTGGGTAGTTGATTGACACTACCGAAGTGAGTGGAGAATCATGCTGGATATTTATGATGAGCACATCAAAAAGATTTATGTTGGAAAGGTATTTCAACATCAACTGAATTGATCAACAATTCTGTAATGGTATTTTAATTTCTAGCTTAAGTTCTTCTTTAGATTTTTCAATGGCATTTATAAATGTAGTCTTTGCTTTTGAAGCAGACTTGGAAGGATCAAGGTTTTCCATGCAGGATTCATATTGTATTTTTATGAATGTAGACCCTAATACTTTTGAAGCAGACCCTAATAATTTATCATAATTGGTATATTGTATCTATTGGGTATTACTTGAAAAGGAACCATTCTTGGACTTGACTGAATGAGCTAATTTGTGTTCTTGTTGCAAGTTGCTTCTTAGTATGGAACATTTTTAAAATATTTCTCCCACTCTTAGACATCAACGGGATTGTACATTCGACAAGGAACCTGTTTTTGCACGAAACTTATCTGAGATCAAATCTCATTCTTTATTGATCTAGTAGCCAAGAGGCTAATAGACCGAAACTATGTTGATGGGTCAACATCCCACCATCGTTAGGACCCTGGAAGTTTGCAAAAATTATGCAATGTGATCTCTAAGTAATTTGGAAAGAAATCAATCCATAGTAATGAATTCAATAAGGAAAATTCCTTTCTGGAAGAGGAAAGTACTGAACCCTTCAATGTCCATAGTGCCGAAGTTCACTTCTACACTGAACTTCTTTGACTTGGTAAGTAAAAAACGTAATTGGGGAGGTTATACCCTCTCTTACTCTTACCGTATGCTCTGCCCTGCCTCTATCCTCCCACAGAAACATACCCTATGTTATAATGCTATACTAATTGTAGGTTTTGAAAAATTCTTCATGAACCTTGAACTTTGTACTTGTAAATATAACTCCACACCAAAATACGAGACCTAGGTCTTAGTGAGGCTCTTATATTCCATTGAAGAAGCAACGCATCCCATGTGGGGAGTCAGAGTGGAAGGCGTAAACATGCCATAGGGCATGAAGGGAATTAGAACTTAAAACTAATTCATAATTAGATAATCAGGGTAGGGCACTTTCACATTCCACTCAAGGAAGATGGAGACATGTTTTATTACCCTTACAAAGAAATAGTTTCTTGTAGGCAGTTCAAATGGGGAATATGAACCTCATCATGATTTTCTCTATCCTTTGCTTCATCATAAATGTGCATTTTAGGGTCAAGTAAATTCCTTCATTTTGAAAGTCATAAATCTTGATAAGAATATGCCTTTATGCAACTGTGCATTATAATAAAACTGTAGAATACCAGTCTCTCCAACCTTTTTGATAGGTTTAGTCAATCTCAAAAGCTTACTAGAATCTAAATTTTAGTGTAGTCTTATTTTAGGTGACCATACGTTCTAAGGAAAGTTCAATTCTTGTCAATGGTTATTTCTCTCTGTGAACTATTGTCCAATCATCATGGAAGCTATTTCACATCCTGTACATCTCAACATAGAGCTGATATATATTTTGTTATACCCAATAGTTTGCAAGTTTTTCAAATTTAATTCATGTTTAACCAGTTGTCCCACCTTTCAAATAATTGGTATCATCACCTAGAAGCCAAATATACAACCCTTTAAAGGTTTCTCTAAAGACGCAATGTTGTAGGAGCAGGGTATTTCTCTTTATATTTGCAACATGACTCTTTAATTATTGAAGCCACTATTAGGTGCCCTTATAGCCAAGGAATAATGATTCACAAAGCATAACTCATCCATACAAAATGGTACCTTTGAAGCAGTAAATGATCCAATGCTAAATACTTGCAATACTTGCAATTATTTGAATTCTAGGTCTAGAGATCATTTTTGCAAGACATTACGATGCATAGGCAGTCAAGTCTCTAATTTTGTAAATGATAATCGTTGAGTCTCCATTAGCAATAAGTTCCTGAATCTGCCTGGCTCTTGGAATGTTTATCACTTGATTTAAAGCTAAAATAGGCTTCACAATAAGAGAAGAAACCTTTTGCAGTTTGATCACAACCATAGACCTGCTTATTATGGAACCTTCTCAAAGAAAAGGTGAATATACTTTGCATAATTTTAAGTTTATTAATTATCAAAGCAACAAGTTGTGCTTTAATTTTGATAGCCCGTGATGAGGAACATCTGGAACACCTTGAAGCTCATGGATTCTTAATATTACAGTAGACAAGAGGGAAAGTTTTGTTTCTGACACTTTGTTTTGATGCAGTGATGGCATTGGGCTTCAAAATCCTTTCAAGAACGACTCTTATTTGGACTATGAGAATGATAGTGATGAATAATGGGAATAGGTACTCATCACTAAAACTCTTTGGTAAGAGTATTTGTAGTATTTTTATTAGCTTTAGTTATAGGGAAAATTGTACATAGCTCTCAGGAATTAGTTTATCATAAATACTAGTTACTGGTAAGTTGTAATAGTAATAATTATGTAGTTTGTAGATTGATATCTATCATAAATTTGTTTGAATATAATCATTGTCAAGCAATAACAACTTAATAAAGGGTTCTAGATCAATGGTAGATCGCCTGCCTAATTATAGGCATGAAGAGGTTGGTGGTTCGATTCCTCCGTGCCCTATCATAAATTTGTGAGTACAAAAATGACTAAATTCGCATATATACGACTATTAGTTGCCAATTGCGCGTATCTTAGTCGTATTTAGCTTAGCCATTAATATGTTAACATCGAGTAGTTTATTTAGTCGTATATTTGGTCATTAATGGTTGCAATCAGTGACTAAATCAGCGACTAAATCAATGACTAACTCAGTGACTAAAGCAATGACTAAATATGTGACTAAATCATTAACTATCAATGACTAAAACAATGACTAAATCATTGACTATCAATGACTAAAGCATTGTCTATCAATGACTAAATCAATGACTACTAAGTCAATCTATTAATGACTAGTGAAATACGACTAGCTATAAGATAGTTGAAATTTGCTACTATTAGTCACCGACTCAAAAATAGTCATTTATAGCCTGATTTTAGTCATTAATTTCTCATTTTCTACTAGTGAATTACCTAGTTCTTCTAAGATTTCAGCATCCCAATATTCCTGAGGGAGCGAATATAACCGGATCCAGACTAGAGCAATGTGCATATCTTCTTTTTCTAGACAAAATTTCTCTTTCCAAGGACGAAGGAAAAGACCCATAGAATAATAGAAATATGGACCACGATCAATAATTTGGTTCCTATCTTCTTGACTGATAAAATAAACAGTGAAAAACCCCTTCGATCCTAAATGTAAATCATAATGACCTTTAGTTTCCATGTCAAGTTAATCCACCAGATTAAATATTTCTCCGATGGCTGTAACCCAATGAATTTTCCAATCAAACCATGATCTATCATAAATTGAATTTTTTCCCTAATATTTGCAGACTTAACTAGCATAGAAGGAATAGCTGTTGTTTTAGGAAAGCATTGACCAGGTTTACGATCCATACTAGTAGAAATAGGGAGTTCACCTTGAATTATTGGTATTGGAATTTCTCCAATAGTCAAATTACCTTGGTCAGGAGGACGACAGTTCAGGGGATCCCCCCCCCCATTACCATAGAAAAAATCAAGCTTAAATGGCCTGCTTAAAACTCCATAAAACCTCCCACCTCACTTCTTGGATCTCATCCCTGAAAATGGATCTTGTTATATTTGGTTATTAACCGATCATTAGATTAAGTTAATTTTACTCTAACCCTGCATATATTTTTCCTGTGCCTCACAAGTTTATGCTCTCCTCCAGTTGAAAATTTAAATCATTGTATAGTTTACTATCTGTTTCATTTTTTTCCCCAACATTTTGGTGTCGTTGTCGGGGAGGTGCTAAAAGGGGATCAAATTTTAGGTAGGTAGATAAGGTACTCTTATATTACAAAATAAGGGGGATGGGAAACAATAAGAGGCAATGACAACTTCACTATAGAATTTCTGTGGTGTAACAGCCTGAAGCATCCACTTTGGTAGGTCACCCCAAATCCTTGTTGTTCCCTTTGCATGCAAATAAGTTTCCTATTCGCAAGCATGATTTACTTTTCATGTAAGAGTGTTTATTTTTCTGCGAAGTGTTTACTTTTCCTACAAGAGTGTTCTTTCATTTTCTGTAAGAGTATTTCTTCTATGAAATTTTCTTTTTTATGCAAGTACGCCTTTATCTAGTTTATTATTTTGCAGTAACATTTTTATTTTTATAGTGTAAGTTTGGATTGATTTCATTATGCGCTAGCTTTGAGTTTTTATTTGGTATTGTTTCATACTGCTTTGTACTTTTTATGCCATTTTTTTCCTTTGTAGCATTTAATTTGGTTATCAGTAAGATGATTTTACGATGAGTATAAGCTTGGAACAACTAACTCAGAGCCTAGAAAAGTCTAAGATCTCCTCTTCTCAAGAATAGGAGATATTGATAGCATCCAAAATCTTAACCACTCCTCAAGAAGCGAATGAAGAATCAATATTTGAAGATTCCTATACATCTGATGGGGAACAACTATTCGAAGAGGAGATTGAGGATGACAAAGAAGAGATTTCGAGTGATCTAAATTAAAATAGAACTCAAAAATATGAAAGTTTCATTGAAAGGTTGTTTCAAGCAAGTACTAGATTAGTTCAAAGTTTTCCTTTTTTATTTCATTAAATTACATTTTCGGCAATTTAATTCACATATTTTTGTACATGTTAGATTTCATTTTGTGAAGTTGAATGTGAATATATTTTTACTTTTGTTACATAGATGGTTACATTGCAAATTTCATTTCATGTAAATAATCTTTAATTTCTAATTAAAATATAGTAGGTAGGTTTTAGTCTTTATTTCGAATTTAAAATTAGCATGTAGGATGATTTAAACATGATTTCAGGAATAATAACAATGTGCAAATGTTTCTATTTGCTAAAATTTTCATTTCTTATTGTCTTAATTACTACCTTTTCTAGTTTTGTTAGGAATTAAAATATTTAGTTTGCATTAGGAATTATTTAGATTTTAATCTTTTAAATATAGGAATACTTTAAAATAAAATTTAAATTTAAATTAAAAAAAACAATGTTTCTTTGTTTAGTTTCCCAATTCTAGTTTTAAGTTTTCTAAAAAAATTAGTAATAAATTGTTAAAAAAATTAAGCACAAAAGGGTATTCACCCCGTGATACGGAACGATACCTACAATTTCAACCAATAAACATTAAAAAATAATAAAATAATAAAACAAAATATATATATAAAAACATGAAATAACTTTAGAATAACGATAATCAAATTCGTGCATTCCTTCCTCTTCCACACCAAACTTGCCAAAACAATGAAAAGCATTAAACTATGAAGCTTTAATAGAGAATTAGTCTATTGGTATTGTTATAGCAGATTTCACCACTCTAGGTGAATCACACAATGTATGGCCTTCCCCTATCCCGCTGCAGACTCATTAGACCCTATGGACCACTTTTTGTCCTTTGATGTTTCCTTGATCATCCCTACAAACATATGAAAAATGATATACGTGGCTTTTAACCTTATAATCGCGTACATACGCGGGTTTGACCCCTATAACTGTGTACATCGGGATGTGTGCATAATCCAAATCCTTTTGGAGTTTTCCTTGACATGGATCCAACTCATTTGACTCCTGGCCTTCCATATGCCTTGAGATCGCTTGGATTCGACCTTTCATTATCCCTTTGAAAGCTATATAAGGAACCCCTTGGTACATTCAAGGCATAAGAAAGAATTGAGAGCAAAGAAACTATCGTCCATTGTTTCCGAAACTTATGCTTGAGTCTGCATCCCTTTGTCCCTTGGAGCACTTTTGTGTTCTTCCCAAGCTTGCCTTTTGCTTGTGATCTTGCTATCGAGAGATGGAGGCCCAAGTGGGGGATTCAGTTTGTTTGGTTCACACACGTGCCGTCAGAGGTTGTATCTATCTTGTAATCTCTGATTTATATTAATAGAAATATCTTTTCCTGTCCAATAATGTGTATTTGAATGAATATTGTATCCATTGGATCATGTCAAGTGGTTTTACATTATTGATTATATATGCTAGAATAGATCTGACACCATGATATATAGTATGCTTGTATTGTTTACTTGTTGTTGAGGAAGTAATATATCAATTCAAGTTGAAGATTGGAAAGCTCAACAGGGATCTACTTCAACCGTCCGGAATAAGGTACGAGGTCTGATCCTTTAGTGTTAGACATTTAATTTCTATTGCATATTGGGAAAGATTGATTTCTGGAGTCAAGTTGTCTGTTGTGGTACCCCAAGCCATAGGAATTTATCTCCGTAATAGAAACGGTTGTGAATTCTGTCGGCTGGATCTCCTGGAATTTGCAGTTGAAAATCATAGCTCAAATGGGTAAAAGTTTCAAATGATTTATATTTTTTACTATTTATAGAAAAAATTTCAAATATTTGAAAATTTTTACCCCCTTTCCTATAGTTTCGACATTTTCTAACCATTTTTGACCATTTTTTACATAATTTGTGATGTAGAAGACCATTTGTAGTGTCATTTCAGCCTTTAGATTGACCTGTTTGTACTGATCTCAGGTATCATGTCTAAACTGGCATATAGGTTAGGTTCACCACCGTTTGCATTTTGCATGACCTTTGACCATATCATCATGTCCTTAGGTACGAACCCACTCTATTATGCCATGAAACCTTCTTGTTGCTTTAGAAGTTGCATGATGTGAGTGGTAGAGCTTCACCTTACATGGCTACCCTAGTTAGCGCCTTATTTGCATTTGGTGCCCATGCTGACATTTTGACCTTTAGGGTGTGGGAGTCCGTTGTATAGTACTGCCATGACATTTTGCAAGAGCCTCATACTCATCTTGATCTTATGCTGGCCTATTTCCCTGGGACTCCCTCGTATCAAGTTGTGAATGCATTATCATGAGCTTTTCCTGTCTTATTGAGATTTATGCCAGCTCCCCTGACATTGCGTTTCAGCCATATAGCCCGAGCTTGTCTCATGTCCAGCCATGCAGAGCCATTTTTTATATCCTTTGCAGCTTGATTCCCTTTTTACCAGGAGGGGATTTTCCCTTGAGTGTCAATATCCTACACATTTATCCTTGCATTGAGCATAGGTATGCTCCACTACTTGGAACTAGTTTGTTTTCCCTTATGACACTTGTCTCCTCCTAGTTTGTAACTATAAAGCTAGTTTATTCTTTTTTCAATATTTTCAAATAACTGAAAAAGTCCAGAAAAATCAAAAAACTAAAAAGCTAGAGAAGAAAAGATGTTATCTTTGGCAGTTGTCGAGTCATGTCACCTTCAAACAGAGCACTGTATATCACATCCATTGGTTGGTTTATAGTTTGACTTTAGGAGCTGTACTCATTTATCTGAGTTTATCTCCACCGACTGGTTAAGCTTCTAGTCCCTATGGAGCCTCTGTTGATGACTCCTATGTCACAGAGATGTCCCAGTTTGTATATCAAGTCTATGCTGCCTTCATTCAGTCACCATATGCCGTTATGATCTTGTTTGAAGGAATTTGAAGCCTGTGTCAGCCATTCCTCAGTTATCTTGACTTTGCATGTCGGCCATTCCCGGTACAGTTACTGGTTCATGTACCTTATGATCGATTCCTTCCACATTATACAGCTTTGCTGAGTACCTCGTGTTAGATGATGGGGGATGCCTTAATGCCCTCCTTCCAGCGGATTTCATCCAATCGACTTCAGATCATTTATTCTAGGATTGGAATCTAGAGTCATTTTGAATGCCTTGAGACTTGTAGTCATCAGTGGTAGGTTCTCTCGCCATTGACAGTTTCTTGGGAATACATCAATGTCCCCTGATCGATGGATCCTCTCAAGTGTTCGACCTCAACACATTTATTCACACTTGTTAGTTTGCACTCTAGTACCTTGATTCCCATTTTCATTATCGGTGGGTGATCTCGCGTCTGTTAACGGTATACATTAATGACCGGTAATCAGATGATGGACTACTATGTTTGACCTCGACACCTCTAATCGCATAGTAGGACATGTACTCATAGCGGTTTGTGTAGAAGACCTTCCAGATTAGTGGCATATCTTATATGCTACCTCCTTGATCGTGCCAGTGTTCATGAGATTTCAGCTCTCGTGACTTGATTCTAGTATACGTCAGATATTTCCATCCACTATGGAAATCTTGATCTATTATATATCTTCAACCATTTTGGAGATCATGGTCCTTTGTATATCTTCATCATGGAGATTCTGATCTATGTATATTGTACATGGCGATGACCACATATGTGATATCATGTATTATGCCTATTCATGGCCATTATACTCTTATGTATCCGGGACTACTATATGTACTTGCAGTTATATGCAGAGTTGTATTATTGTACTATGCTGATTGGGTGGCTCGTCTTCCATTTGGGATCCTTCATCACTCCACTTCTGGGATGGACTTATAATGTATTTCGGCCATCGTATAACCCCTCTGATCTCATACATTAGGGGGCATTTGTTATAGCGGATTTCACCACTCTAGGTGAATCACACATTGTATGGCCTTCCCCTGTCCCACTCCAGACTCATTAGACCCTATGGACCAATTTTTGTCCTTTGATGTTTCCTTGATCATCCGTACAAACATATGAAAAATGATATACGCGGCTTTTAACCTTATAATCGCGTACGTACGCGGGTTTGACCCCTATAACTGCGTACATCGGGATGTGTGCATAATCCAAATCCTTTTGGAGTTTTCCTTGACATGGATCTGACTCATTCGACTCCTGGCCTTCCATATGCCTTGAGATCGCTCGAATTCGACCTTTCATTATCCCTTAGAAAGCTATATAAGGAACCCCTTGGTACATTGAAGGCATAAGAGAGAATTGAGAGCAAAGAAACTATAGTCCATTGTTGCCGGAACTTATCCTTGAGTCTGCATCCCTTTGTCCCTTGGAGCACTTTTGTGTTCTTCCCAAGCTTGCCCTTTGCTTGTGAGCCTGCTATCGAGAGATGGAGGATTGAAGTGGTGGAGGCCCAAGTGGGGGATTCAGTTTCTCCGGTTCGCAGACGTGCCATCAGAGGTTGTATCTATCTTGTAATCTCTGATTTATATTAATAGAAATATCTTTTCCTGTCCAATAATGTGTATTTGAATGAATATTGTATCCATTGGATCATGTCAAGTGGTTTTACATTATTGATTATATATGCTAGAATAGATCTAACACCATGATATATAGTATGCTTGTATTGTTTACTTGTTGAGGAAGTAATATATCAATTCAAGCTGAAGATTGGAAAGCTCAACAGGGATCTACTTCAACTGTCCGGAATAAGTTACGAGGTCTGATCCTTTAGTGTTAGACATTTAATTTCTATTGCATATTGGGAAAGATTGATTTCTAGAGTCAAGCTGTCTATTGTGGTACCCCAAGCCATAGGAATTTCTCTTCGTAATATGTATGTAACTCATTCCAGTTAAATTTCCCTCTGCATATCTAGAAAAATGGCCATTCATTTGTGTCCTCACCTCTTTAGGTTCAGGGGAACCCCTTTCATATTATACATTAGTTTCGTTGGAGGGGGTATCATCTTCAACAACAACTAAGAGGATGGTTTCATGAGTGGCAGTGAGGAAATAACAAACCTATCAATTTTCTCCCATTGACCACGATCAGAGGTTCTTACTCGCAGGACCACCATTGACAATCCTGTGAGCTTCCATAATTTTCATGGAGATGTCCGAGATTATATACAATTTAGCAGTGACACACCCCATACTAGAAACATATATTGGTATGCAGTCCATTAATACCTATCACAATTCTTACGTTAAAAAAAAACATCAGTATGGTAAGTATAGACATAATCACCAATGTTTACATACAGACGGGGAACCCATGTGATACGGAGTTCCTCTTCATCGTCTGACTGTTTGTTAGAGTTTTCTTATTTGTTAATGGGATTCTTCCCATAAGGAAAACTAAGATCTAGTGATGCACATAAAATACGGACATAGTAGGTGTGTAGAATAACTCTGAGAAGAAAATTTAATGATGGTGTGTAGACAATGTGATAATGGAAATGGTGGTTGTTTCTATGAACAAGAGCTTTGCTGCCACGCGGGTCAAAGCCATTGGATATCAAGTCAGCCTCCAACTTGCTGAATGATATACCAAGGAGCCCTAGGTGCAACAAAATGTTTAAACAAATAAATAAGATCAAATATTTTCTTCTTTGAGGATGCACGCTCAGTGAGAAAGTAGGTTGTCGTGTGTAATTTCTAGGATATGCTCCCAAAACGTGTGCCTTCAAGCCACAAATCATCAACATATGTTGATAGTTTCACTGCTTAACAGAGAGATCAATATGAACTGAAGAGGGATTTCATATCTTTTTATTCTTGCGGATGAAAATATTTATGGTTTGATCGCAGGTGGCGAATTTTTAGTTTAGCTAGAAGCCCTGGGTTGTTGCAACCGTCGTTTGCAAATCCAGTGAGATCTTGGTTCAGTTCATAGAATAAGGAGGGAGATCTTGTTTGGATTTTAAAAAAACCATCACATGTGAAACTAGAAGAAAACTCATTATTGTGTGTGATATCTCCAATATTTGATCCAAAACTCAACAATGGCAATATTTTGGATATCCCATGCATCTCTACTTTCATTATGGAAGAATATGTAGAGCATTCTAGTGTTCTTGAAAACTTGTATCCTCCATATTTTTCGACCCCCACGTCAGGCAGTTTGTAATCAACTACTTCCCATAAAAATGCATCCTGATCCAACACAAACTCTACTCCTTAGAGAATGAGATTTGGTTTGATTTGGTTTATTCAATATGCAGGGAATTGAAAATGAAGGAAAATAATGGATCTGAAATTAATGAAGTTGGCATGGTCAATCTGTCCCATATGAATCATGTGATATCACCAATCCCTCATTTCCTTAATTTGAATTTATGCTTTGGATTTTGTGGTGCTCCATTGTATATCTTTGTGGAACCATTAGTGTTGAGGAGAGTGATTGGAGATGTTATATATATGTTTGTTCTAAGTATGGGTCTATATGTTACCTATGTCTCTAGGTAGGTCAACAATGGATGCAAGCTCAAATCCTTAGCAATTGTAATGTCCTCTCATTGACATCGGAGGTCAGGATCTCCACAATTTCTACATGTTAGTTATGAGTGATCCAGATGCGCCATATCCCAACAATCCAACACTATGTAAATACCTATGCTAGATTGTAATTAGGTATTTCATCCGACAGACTTACTATAGCAGTCAATGAATATCCTATAAGAGGATATCGATTTGAAGTCCTTAGGTCATTATGACCAGCCTTATTTAATAAGAGATTAGAGAAGTATACAATTAACTAAGTTTGGAGGATGATTGGCCTTATCACGCTATTGACTGACCAGAATCACATTCATTATGCCCTTGTTGGTGTTTTTTGTCTCTTCCTTGAGCGGTGTATTATTTGCAGTGGGTGGTAGTTGTTGAGCCTCCCCGTATGCATGCCATTGTTAGTGAGGCTCCTTTACTGCCCGTAGATGGTAGTTTGTCTATTATGGCATGAACGAATGATGAACCAAATGTATCAAATTTGTTTATGGCTATGTCTCATAATTATAAGAGAAACAGATGGGATTTGGCTAGCGTGGTGAATGATTGTGATAGGTCCACTGATGATGTGCATACTAGTGTGTTCATTTACCAGCCCCACATTCCAGCAATGCAAGCACAACATATCCACAGTCGATTTACAGCCTTGAGGACCCGCTGGTACCATGCTGGTCTTTGTTAGAGGTATCCTGTAGTTTCCTAGGGAACAAGATCACCTTAAATTCAGTCAGATGTTCCATTTGATGCCTACACAGGTAGGAAGCTATTATGTTTTTAATGATATATTTTGGATGAATTATGCATAACTTTGCTGGTTAGTTTACTTTGGGTAAGAATTTTTTCTTGGATGGCAGTTTGATAAACAGTCCTAGAATTAGGTTTGGAATAGAGACTAGAGTTCATTTTTAGTAACTTGAGGCATGCATTCCTTAATGGCAAGTTCTGTCGCTAACAATCATGGGAATACATCAATGTCCATTGATCATTGGATGTTACACATGGCTTGACATCAGCTCATTTATTCTCACTTTGAAAGATGTAATTAGGTGCCATGGAACTCATTGACATCAATGGTAAGTTTGTCTCGCATTGGTTAAAATGGCATTAATCAATGGCTTGTAATCCAATGACTTCTTTTCATGCTTTTACATCAACAGATTTATTCACATGACTAGACTTGTACCATTGACTTTTGTAGCAGGTTAAGTCTATATATACTTTTCATGACTCCATCGGTAGTTTTGCAGCAGAATACTTCCAGCCATATGATAGTACCACAATTCCACTTTCAGTTTTCACCTTTTACTTCATTCAACCAAACAGCAATTCAGGTTACTTCACTTCATAGTCTGTGATCCAGTAGCAGCATCATCCACATTCCTATTGCATTGTTCATCGATTTTTGGGGTAAGTGGAGGTATGTTGTTTTCTAATATTTAACCATGTAATTCATTAAATGTTAGAAAATGAATGAATTTGGAAAATTCCTTCACCATGTTACATTACCTTACTCATTTTCATAAAATTAACACATCTTCAATTGGGGGGGGGAGTATATTCATTAATATTTGATTCCATTTTACACATCCCATCATCTCATTTACCATTAACCAACATGCCTCTTCCAAAATACACTTTATTACAATTTCATCTATTTTTGGCATGATTCGTAACATGAAGAAAGGGATTTCTACTGTACATTGATGACTGTTGGAGGAGCTAGTCGGTAAGCTGACTAAAGTCGATCAGCCGACTAATTAGAGATTAGGTTAGCCACCTAATTTTGTGTCGGTTGACCGAACAGACAGGTAGTTATTTGTAACTGTTTGTAAATTATATATATTAGGCTGTTGAGCCAGATGAGAACTCGGTTCAGTTCTGTGTATTGTATGGAATCCTTTGCTAGAATACAATCTATTATTCCTACATCAATGTTCTTGTCTCTTGTCTCTGATATGTCTGTATGCTTTTAATGTGTATTATTTGGTAACCCTCTATGATCCGTGAGATTACAACATTGGTTCTGGTGCCAGTAGTACATATCTGAGATGAATACAAGTAGATGACATCATAGCAGGAAATTAAGGACTGGTGGGAGCACAAGATAGCAAATTATTTGCAAAATTACACGCGAAGAAATAGATTAACGACTGCTCAGGAAAAAGAAAGATTCTGTACTGAAACCCATGAGAAGTTCATAGAATCGGTACTCCACCTCTTGAAGAAACTTCTGAATGAAAAATCCAGAAGCGAATAAAGAAAAACAACTACTAGAGAAACTGATTTGAGGGGGAAGAACAAACCTGTTGAAGTGTTTTGAAAAGATCACCGATGATTCCTGCAAGGAGCAAGCTATAGAAGAAAGAACTTCGGTAGAAACCATTCAGAAGAAATTCTATACAGACCTTACCGAGCAGTTCCTGTGCTCCTTACCGACCTTGTTGTTCAAGTTCCTAATAGAAAAAGGAGTGGGTCATATTGTTGAACCTCGTCCATCACTATGTGAACTACCACAAAATACCAATTGGGCGGAGAAACAAAAAAGTGGGAGAAATTCATTGCCAAAAGGGAGTGGGAATATTTCCTAATCAAGTAAACAGAACTATCCGAGCTTTCTAGAGTGTCGGGTAGGCAATGGGGGGATAGCTGGTCGTATGTTGGGGTAAATTAAAAGGGATTCTAGTTGACTAAAAAGAGATACCATCACCAGCAATGAAAATTTGACCTAAAAAGGAAATCAAATGGACAGTGATACACAAAGGTACAATGAATTTACAAAATATAGAGAGAGAAAAGAGGCTAAAAAGGAGGGAAGAAATAAGAGAAAGAGTTGTAGCACTACAAAGAGGAATGAGTACTAGGGTGATAGACCAAGAAAGAAATCTGCCAGAGTCGGGTCATGACCGATAGGAAGAAGGAATCTATGAAGAAGCGTCACCCATGGAAGAATATTTGTGGATAGAGCAGTGAGAAGCTCTCCAAATAGAAGTCCCCTAAGAGATAAGACCTCTGTCTCCAACGAATCTGAGTACTAGAATACAAGCCATTGTCGAAGAGGACCTCAGACTAAGAGCTGGTGAGCTTGGTATATGGAGCCGACTAGACGATGAACTAGATGATGATAATCATCTAGTGATCTGTTGACCAAAGGAAGGAGACTGGGTCATGCTTCAGGCGTACCCTTCCAACCGAAGTATCCATTTACTTTACCTGACACATGAAGGAGCACCCCCCCTGCCAAATACAGCTTTGGAGAATACAAAAAAATATGACCTACAGACAAATAATTGCAGTTGGACATCGATAGGAGAATTCGACCCCGACCGGCTACTTGTTGGAGAAGAAATGACAAACAAAAAAAACGATAGAAACAATAGTTTTGTCGACTACAGCTCTACATAAAAATACAAACAAAACATCCCGTTACCCCCACCACCGCCACCTCGTGAAGAAGATAGTGACAGCGAATCCAAAATGGGTCATGGATCAGTGCATATCCCTCTATATGAGGTCGACGAAGATCCTAGATGACATTGGTTCGTCTACGAGTTGACATGGGAGGCAAAACATGTTACAGTAGAATATAGAAAGATAGCGCATTTCTCTAGTGCTTTGAGGAAAAGAGCTCTAACATGGTATATGACCTTTATTGAGAGAACGCCCAATGCATCCAAGTTGGAAATTAAAGCACAATTTGTATCGTTCTTTAAAACTCTACATGCTAAACATCTGGCAGCTAAAATGTTAAAGACAACCTCGCAAAAACCAACAGAATCCGTCTGAGAGTATGACAAATGCTGGAAATACCTTCTTAGCCAACTTGATTATGTAATTGATGAACAATTGTTAATTCAGTGGTTTCTTGCAAGTATTTCACAGAAAATTCGATGGCATATAAGCCTGGAAACATTCAAGACATATGAAGATGTGCTTACTAAATCCTTACAAGTGGAGATGGATGAAGACTTCCCAGCATATCCCACAGATACTAGACTAGAAGAACAGCTTGAGATCATGCAGAAATATTTAAAAGAGATAAACCTTAAGAGTCAGGAAATTTGGTGCATGAAATGCTTAACGGCCAGACATTCAAAAGATAACTGTCGATAGGACATTAGCAGACAGGACGGTCGATTTATGAAAACAATTTTTTTTTGCGATATCTGCCAAGAACATGGAGAACACACCACAAAAGATTGCTCGTTTAACATGAAGAATGGTAAAGCATCTTGGTGTGCAATCTGTGAAACTAAAAATCATACCACCGCCGACTGCCACCTAAACCTAAAAAATCGACAAAATTACTAGGCAGTATATCAAATGAACACAGTTGCGCAGAACAATTAGAACAATCAATGAAGCAATGCTCAAAGTGAAAAAAATAATAAAAGGTACGATAGTCATCGATATGAGTGTCAGTTCGACAACCGACGTCGAGGATATGGAGGTCGAGGTCGATTCTCTATCCGACCACGTCGGCCCATCCAATGTTTCAATTGCTACAAAGAAGGTCACCGATACACTGAGTGTCCATACAAGGACATAACTAACTTAAAATGTTGTACTAGCTATGGAGTAGGGGATCACTCATTAGAGGATTGCCATACTATGCTTGAAAAAATAAATAAAAAGAAAATTGTTAATGTCTTGTCGTGCGTGAAAAAACATGATATTATCAATACAAAGAATATGCATATAGTAACTTGACGAGGGACAAAAATTGGGAATGATAATCCATGAATAAGAAGAATAAAAGAAAAGAATGATTATCCTGGCCCAGTTAAACAAAAACAACTGTATAAAGATGCAATGAATGTATTTAGAGAATTTGCTCGACAGGAAGAAGCTGACGATAATCGACAAAGCACAATAAAAGAATTAATACACTTATTAAAAAAGGATAAAATGGTATCTCAATTCATCGACTTATTGTATAAAATAAAACACAACAATAACACAGGAAAACAAACAAAAAATATCTACAGCCTAAACCAAAAAGACAAAAGTGATGTCGACCCACTTGTAGACCTAGAAATTGAAGGATACCATGTTTGACAAGTTGTGCTCGACTTCAGATCACAAGTAAACATTATGAATCATGACACTTGGGAACAGTTGGGCAGACCTCAACTATACGAGTCAAGCATATACCTAAAACTAGCCAACCAAGGCCTGATTGAACCTATCGGAGTTTGGAAAAATGTCGACATGACAATAAAAGGAATAATGACCAAAGTCAATTTTGAAATTATTGACCCTAAGGAAGTATCCAACTCCTTCCCAACATTAGTAGTTCGACCTTGGGGAATAAAAATGAAAGCCTCTATATCCTTAGACAAGGAAAGGATAAAACTAAAAGGGAATGGACAAAAAGTCATGGTACCTATGCATCCATCCCAAGGAGAACCTTAGATAGAACCTATTGATGAAGAGGTCGACATCCGACAACTATATCAGATACAAAACAATGAGGACTACACAAAACCTAATATCTATGGTGAATTACACTTAGGGAATCAAGATTCAATAGGGTACAAATTATATGCAGAATTATATGATTGGGAAGTCAAGAACTATGAAGCAAAAGAAAGAGGATGCTAGACCATTCAACAAGTACAAAAGAAACCAGTACAATAGTGCTTCATGGTGTCCATCATCCCAAAAATATTTGAAAAGAAAACCAAGGAATATCCTACCCTGAAACCAACAAATGTAAATATCACACAAGTCCCAAGATATAAAGAAAGAGAATCACCAGCTATGCACATAGAACAAGTATCCAGGAACATTGGTGAACATGGCTGACTCCAAAGCCTAGTGGAAACTTTCACAAGACAAGATGCTAGATGGTGGGATACCTATCAATCAAGACTGCAGACATGGAAAACAACTTTGACTTACTTTATAGAAAGATTCGGAGAAAAAAAATTAACCAATCAAGCCCAAATACCTATATTTATCCAAGGACAGGATCTAGAAGACCACATAAGAACATGTGAAAAAGAATGGAAAATACTTTGGTATAAGGATGAATGTACATGGCCACAGCTATTTCCATCAACGTTATCTGACTTACCAAACAAATGGTACAAAATGGAAGAAGTTCAGGGTGAATCATTCCTATGGCATGAACTTAGAGAGAATTTTATCAAAGAATTTAGTTTTATACCACAAGACAAAAAATTAGTCAAAATTGCAAAACAAATTAAGGCATTTGTAGGACCGACTGAGAACAAAAACCTAAAACAAAACTAGGACTGACCAACAATAAAATGCAATAATATACAAACCGGGACAATACCACAATCAACAAGACTACAGATGGAAAATGAAAATCTAGAAGGGAATAGCTTTAGATGGAAATCAAACCATGCCAAAACAACAAAACCAATTTGCACAATACTCAAAGTCGAGACACCCAACAAAGAAGACACTGACCGAATGACTACAGCAAACTTTCCTACTACATTTTCATAGTTTAAAGAAGGGAGTCGACCAATCAATGAAACAAAAGCACCTGAATGGTTAGACACTAAAGTGAAAACTAAAGAAGTCGACATATCAAATGATGATCGACCAAAAATAGAAAAAATCGAAGACTACTGGACTAAAGAATAAACAACAGAAATAGTAAACCTACTAAAATAATTCCAGGATTTATTTGCTAGAGACTACAAGGATCTCAAAGGTCTAGTACATGAAATGGGTGAAATGAAGATCAACATTAAACTTGATTTCCGACCTGTAAAGAAAAGACCATAGAAACTAGCTCATAAATACAAAGAGATAGTCAATAAAGAGATTGATAATATGCTTGCAGCAGGAATTATCTACCCTATTGACCAATCAGAATGGTAAAGTCCAATGGTTGTTCAACCAAAGAAACACAATCCAACCAAGCTAAGGATCCGTGTCGACTTCAAAGACCTAAATAAAGTTACATTAATAGACCCATTTCCAACACCTTATGTAGATGAAATCTTAAATGAGGTCGTAGGACATGAATGCTACTCATTTACAGATGGATTCTCAGGTTATAACCAAGTACCAATAGCCAAAGAAGACCAGAAAAAGACAAAATTCGTATGTGAATTTGGCTCATTTGCTTACAGGGTTATGCCTTTTGGATTAAAAAATGCACCTGCAGTATTTTCAAGAATTTTGGTCAAAACATTTCAGGAATACATTTACAAAATGATGGCAGTATATTTTGACGACTGGACAATATACTCTATGCTGAAAGATCACTGTAAATGGCTAAGGCTCATGTTGGAACGATGCCAACAAATCCAGGTATCTCTGAACATCAAGAAATGCATATTTCTGACCCATATAGGGATACTATTAGGACACATTGTCTGTAAAGAAGGCATCAAGGTCGACTTCGCAAAGATAAAAATTATTCTCAACTTAAAACTACTGGTGAACCCAAAACAAGTCAGGGTACTACTTAGTCATATAGGATATTACAGAAAACTCATAAAATACTATTATGATATGACATACCGACTGGAAGAATTGTTAAGAAAAGATCAAGAGTTTGACTGGACAGAGGAATGTGACATATCATTTGAAGCACTAAAATGGAATTTAGTCAAAGCACCCATTCTAAGATTCCCAAATTGGTCGACCAAATTCCATGTACACATCGATGCATCAGGCCTGGCAATATGAGCAATCTTAACTCAACCAGGAGACGACGGAATGGACTACCCTATAGTTTACAGCAGTAGAAAATTAAATAGAGCAGAAAGTAACTATTCGACAATAGAGAGAGAAGCATTAGGAATGGTATTTGCATTACAGAAGTATCGACATTACCTACTAGCGAACCCGTTTATATTTTATACCAACCACCAAGCACTAAAAATCCGCAATGATAAAGGAATTTAAGAAGCTGAAATCAGAGTCACAGTGTATCACTGAACTAAAGGAAATTCAGTAGAGGCGAGGAGAATCAGTGTGCGACTTTGATCAGAGGTTCAAATTTCTACTAGATCAAGTCAGTTTCACTATTGGACCAGCGCAGCATAAGAAATGGTTCATTGCAGCGTTGCTACCGCATATCAGGACTCCACTCATGCAACAGAAGGTTGCTAACCTGCAAGAGGCTCTGGAAATTGCAATGAAGCTTGAAACTGCTCCTGTCGAAGATAATTCTGGTATAGCCCAAATACAAGCACAGTTGGCAGCGATGGCTCTGGATCTTCGTGACATGAAGAAAGGAAAGGCTGTTCGAGAAGAGGTTTGGTGTACACGATGTCGGACAGAGGGTCACGGCAAGGAAATACCTAGTCAATAAACCCTTACACCATGGGATAATTTGTCAATGGCTACTCCTATTCCAATAATTCGAATTCGAAGTTGTTGTCAAACCAGGAAAATTAAATGTCAGACCTGACCACTTATCACAAATCGACACAGGAAAGGAATTGACAGGAGTCAAAGACAACCTACCAGATACACATTTATTTCGAATAGAAGCAGTCCTAGCAGAATTAGAGGGAATAGCTCAGTTCTTAGAAGATGGACAAGCACCAGAAGGCATGAGTACGAAGAAGAAACAAATTTTAGCCATGAAAGCTGCACCATATAGCCTCATAAATGGATTCTTGTATAAAATGGGCCTAGACAACATCCTTAGAAGATGTGTACTAGAACATGAAAGAAATAATATTATGTATGAGGCACACTATGGACTGGCGGGAGGACATTTTCAAGCAGACATAACTGCCCAGAAAAAACAACAGCGAGGGTTATGGTGGCCGACACTTTACAAAGACTGTAAAAATTTTGTAAGCCAACGTGACAGATGCCAACAACTAGGTTGACCTTTTCCTAGCATAGAAATGCCATTAATATCAGTAAACCCAAGCTTGACATTTGAAATTTGGGCCATCGAATTCATAGGACCATTTCCCATACCAACAAAAAGAACAGGCGCAAGGTACATAATAACTGCAGTAGAGTATGTAACCAAGTGGGCTGAGGAATAACCAATCGACACATGTTCCAGTGAGATATTTTCTAAATTCATCTATGAAAATATAATCACCAGGTTTGGATGCCCAATAACCATAATCAGTGACCAAGGCTCACACTTTATCAATAAGACCATCAAGGCACTGACAGACCAATTCAAAATCGACCATCGATGGAGTATAGCTTATCACCCTCAGTAGAATGGAGCAATTGAGGCATTTCATAAAACGTTAACAAAAGGCCTAACAAAAATATGTAACACCGACAAAGACGACTGGGGTGAAAAGATACCTACAGTACTATGGGTGTACAGAACAACATACAGGCATTCAACCAACCAAACACTGTTTCTACTGGTTTATGGACAAGTGTAGGAATATATTAAACCCACTCACAACTTAGGATAAAATAATTAATCATTATTTGATTAATTATTCACCCACTAGCTTAATTAGTTGGCATCCACTTGCACCTTAAAGTCAATACATGCCATCTATATCCTAGGAATGATTTATTTCCAATTCTAGGTTGATCTTGACCACCTTTTGACCATTTAGAATTAGTATACAGGACTTTACAGCAGATTCTGCTTTATTTTTCTTTTTCTGCTTTTCCTGCTTTTCTACGGATAAGATAAAAGCTAGTCAACTAGGAAACTGGGAGCTTTTGTTTCCAACCCATCCTCCATTAGTTTTTCTCCATTTTCTAGGATTAGAATTTTATATCCATCTCCTTGACAACTCACTCATTCTTTTTCCAACTCTTGAGGTCCTTGATAGATTTAGTAAGTGCTTTATCCACCTATGGGGGTTTTGCTATATTTTGGTAAGTCGACATTTTTTAGCTTTATGAGTTGTTTCCATACAATTATATTTTCCTATGAGGGATGTACTATTTATGTACATTATTATTCATCATTATTTAATGGAAGGATACACACCAATATTCATCTCTTCATTCATGTGATTCAGTCTCTTTTCTTCTCTCTATTTTTCCTGTGTATGCTTGTGAGAATTCTTAGTAGCAAGATCTATTTCCTATGATTCTTATTAGCATCATTGCACATAGCATTGATCTATTATTTCTGCATGGTATTATAGCTACAAGGTTGATCAAGTTCTATAGAGTTGAGTAGCGCTTCCAGTCTCCTATCCCTCTCTGAAGAAGAGCTTGTCTAGCTTACAAGATTTTCTCCTAGTTTGTTTTGCAGGTTGTAGAGATTTTATTCTTGAGCACATCAATTCAGCAATATGAATTATTCATCAGCTATAATTCTTAATTCCTTCAACTACCACTAATGGAAATCCAAAATCTCCATTCTATTGTGCAATAGAGGATTATACAGAGTTACACTAGATTTGGAGAATGAGTCCAATGATGTGATTGAGAAAGCTAAGTGGCATAATAGGTTGGATGAAGCCTATGGATTGATTTGCCTCTCTATTCTCCTGATATACTCTTTCATCTAGAGTTTTTGACCATTCCAAACCAAGTATGGACTCAATTGGAGTCTCTCTTTGGAGTTCAAGATGAGCTAAGAGCGCATCAATTGGAGATTGAGTTATTCTCACTAAGTCCAAGCAATTTTGAATCTCTTGAGGGTTTCTTCACCAAGTTCAAGTCATTTTTTCTAATTCTCAAGAAATGTGGGATTGAGAAAGCAGATGATCAATTAATCCTTTCCATTCTTTCAAAATTGGGTCCTGATTACTCAGTTTTTATGTCTACTTTTCATGCAACTAGGCTTGCTGTTCCTAAGTGGAAAATGCCTTCTTTAAATTCTTTTCTTGATTCACTAACAAAGGAGAAAGATAAATTGATCCATATGGGTGTCCTTAATTCTTCAAAGGGCAAGGATCATGCTCTCTTGGTTCAAGGAAGCAAGAAATTAAAATCAAAAGAGAAGCAAATTGTGAAGAAGCCAAAGTCAGAAATTGAAGATGAAGATTCATATGAAGATTTAATGAAGAAAGTTAAGAAGAAAGGGAGCACATCCAAGTGTTCTTATTGCAGCAAGGGTTTTCATTCATAGAATAAGTGTTTCAATAATAATATGGACATCATGTCTCAGCTTCTTGAGAAGCACAAGATCGAAGTTCTAGATTGACTAGAGAAGCCTGTTGATTCGTCAGAACAATGTCATACTGCGTAGTTCCAAGGTGATATAACTTTTTCTTTGAGTGCCAGAGTTCTCTCCTTTTCTCATGTCTCTGATATAGATTTATTCTCTGATATATCCTAATCATAAATATCATAACATTTCTTTGATTATCCTCCTCTCAGTCTACTAGATTCATCTCCCAAAAATTGTGATTTTTCACTAGATATTGATCACTTACCTTTGAGTAGCTCTTCCTCACAAGCTTGTATATCTGATTTAGAATATTGTTTGCAGGATGATATGCATGTCATGACACATATAATACCACCATCCATACCATCTACCATACCTCTAAATAATCCAAAGACTATACAAATCCCAAGATCACTAGTTGATTCCTTATTGATCTCTTATGCAGTGATATTTATCTTACATGGTTTGAAGTCTTTCCTATCTTTCATTGGCTGGTTATCCATGTCCTTAGTAATATTTGGACTGATATTAAACATTTTTGGATATTTTATAAACACTTATTGTTCATATCTTAAGCCCATCCATCATTCATATTTTTACACCTACCAGTTTTCCCCAATTGTTCATAATTTTCCTAGTCTAGCCCTATATCCTCATAGAGCCACTGAAGCCTTTGTCTTTGCTGTTCCATATGCTAATGTTTCTGATATATCAAATTTTTATTAGCCTCATATCAGATCTATACATGTGATACAGCATATTGGAATATTTACATGTGATTCACATCACAATTTTGCAGCTATTCAGGGAATTGGGTGTGAAATAAATTGCCTTATTTTTTGTACTCTTTGGGAAGGAGTATGCACATATCTCTTTTCCATTTCAGATTATGTTTGAATATAAGAGTTTGAAAGCAGAAAGAATAATTCATATAATTCTCCTACTTCATCAGATGATGAGATACAAGGAGTCTCTCCTCTTCCTTCTTGCAGGTTCTACACTCCAGCACATGATCATGGAGTTCATGATTTCTTCAACAAGTCTTCCATCCAGAAGCAGTTCACTCAGCTGATTCAAGTGAAGATAAGAATATGTTTAAGACATATAATTTCAAAATTGTGTGCCTTGTCCTATATTGAGGGAGGATTTTCCCCATGTGGTTTTGCCTCTTTCCTCACTTTTCTGGACATAATAATTGTTAAAGGGTGAACATAGCCTTGTTGCTGGGCCCTATATGCATCCATATGCATCTATATTTTTTGTCACACCATCATAAAGTCAGACTTATAGGGGGGTGTAGGAATATATTAAACCCACTCACAACTTAGGATAAAATAATTAATCATTATTTGATTAATTATTCACCCACTAACTTAATTAGTTGGCATCCACTTGCACCTTAAAGTCAATACATGCCATCTATATCCTAGGAATGATTTATTTCCAATTCTGGGTTGATCTTGGCCACCTTTTGACCATCCAAAATTAGTATACAGGACTTTACAACAGATTCTGCTTTATTTTGCTTTTTATGCTTTTCCTACTTTTCTATGGAAAAGATAAATGCTAGTCAACTAGGAAACTGGGAGCTTTTGTTTCCAACCCATCCTCCATTAGTTTTTATCAATTTTATAGGATTAGCATGTTATTTCCATCTCCTTGAAAACTCATTCATGCTTTTTCCAACTCGTGAGGTGCTTGATAGATTTAGTAAGTGCTTTATCCACCTATGGGGGTTTTGGTATATTTTGGTAAGTCAGCCTTTTTGAGCTTTATGAGTTGTTTCCATACAATTCGATTTTCCTATGAGGGATGTACTATTTATGTACATTATTATTCATAATTATTTAATGGAAGGATACACACCAATATTCATCTCTCCATTCATGTGATTCAATCTCTTATCTTCTCTCTATTTTTCCTGTGTATTCTTGTGAGAATTCTTAGTAGCAAGATCTATTTCCTATGCTTATTCTTAGCATCATTGCACATAGCATTGATCGATTATTTCTACAACAAGAAGTAGTAGTTCCACTACATTTTTTACAACAGACACCTATTATTGCAAAGATTTTACATGTCAGTGTCGAACAGGGAAGGAAGGACTGACTAATACAATTAAGTAAACTAGAAGAACACTGACTGATTGCTTTACAACATCAAGAAATCTAGAAACAACAACAGAAGGCATGGCATGATCGTAATATCAAAAACAACAACCTGTCGGTAGGGGACCTTGCCTTATTATACAAAAATTGAGTAAAAGGAAAACCCAAAAAGCTACATATAGAAAGGATGGGACCCTACATTGTCGAAGAGATTTGTGCCAATGGCTCAGTTCGACTAAGGACATTACAAGGCATAGTATTTCGGAAACTTGTTAATGGTTCCCAACTAAAATGGTACAAAAACTAAAACAAGTTCAAAAAAAAAATCATATAACGACCATAACGATTAGACAAAAACTATAAAAATTTGAAAAAAAAAATCCAAAAGACAAAACAGAACCAATACCCATAAACCAAGATGACAAGAAATCAACACTTCGACAGCCAAAATTACACCCACCGGCATACCACCATCGACCATTCACATGATCGACATCGACCAACGACCCTAAAAGTCACATCATGCTTTCATGACTACAAGTGCAAAATCAAATCACCATTAACGCAAAATCAAGTGATTGCACTAGACCATCACTTTCGCCATTAATACACCCATCGACAAAAATGTCAAATGCATCACCTATAAATACTGGACTAGAAGAGGATCATTTACAGTATTTTGAACAGAGAGAGAAACTTAGCAAATAGAAAACCGAGAACCAAGAAACTCTAAGAAAATTCAAACACAGAACCGACAAAATGGCACCAAAACAAACAAGGGCCACAGCCAAGAATAAGGAACTACAAACTGCTGAGACCCCATTAATGAGGAGGATGAGAAACATAAATAACTCCATGGTTCAAGAGACCTCATGGATGAAAACATGGGCAGATATCAAGGAATGGGCCTATGTCAACAAGAAACCAACACCAGTCGCATAGAAGACAAACTAGAGTACTATCATGAACTACATGAACACACTGTTCATGGCAAGTTTCGGAGGTACAAAGGAAACAACATTCAAATTCATTATAAGCCAATACCACAATGGTAGATTCTACTTCGACAGGCCAATCGAGATCTCTGCCGAAGTAATATATAAATTGACTAGGTTATCCAACCAAGGTGACCCAGTACTAGTCAGCATAAAAAAAGGGCTAGTAGAGCAACTAACTGGATCACCATTGGGAAAAAACTCAAAAGGGATAATGATTAGCCAGATACAAGCCCAAACGCCACAAATTGTGGCTAAAATCATAGCAATAGGGATTACACCCAAAGGACAAGGAAGAGACCTAAATTTGGACATGTTAGAGGTAGTGGATACCATTGCCGACACAGGGAAAATATACAGATGGGATGAGACATCGCTGACATGCTCAAAGGCATCTGTGAGAAATGCCAGGAGTCAGGAGGGATTATAAGGTTCCTATCCCTTATAATATGGATAGTAATGTATTACTTGTGCCCTGTTGGGGACAAGCAGTTCCAAGAACCCACAAGATTCCATATGTGGAGATTCAAACCATTTTCCCAGACTGGAACATTGAAGGAACTGGAAAATGGTGAAGTGCTATTGGAAAATTGGTGCCAACAACTTAAAATCTATATGACCATATGGAGGGTGCCCCAGAACATCCGACGAAGTCTACCCAAAACCATGCACATATAACTAGAACTTGACCATACTACAGTGTGGTATATGCAGGGATCTAAGGCAAAAACAAAGACTCTCAACTACTACCCAACAGTCGAAGAGATCTTCCAGGAGCTAGCTCGACAGTCTGGCATGAAACTGTCAATACTAGGAAAAGCCAAAGAAGTAACCCTAGTGATAGAAGAACCACTCACCGACCAAGAAAAAGAAGAATATTATGAACTTCGGTTATACATCAGCACATTCACGTTGGGGAAAACACCAGCAGAAGACATCAGTCGACTGCAAATTACAATCATACCATCGACAGCCCAAAGGGAAGGGACACATACAGAATAGCAGGTAACCAATCCAACTGAGAAAAGCGTCGACCCAACTCAACAATAGGGGGGAGAAAAAGGACCAGAGGATGACATAGAAACTGAAAACCTTGAATATGCTATAACCAAAGAAAACATCCGCAAGCTAACAAAGGAAATAATAGCCTCAAGGAAGAGGAGAAAAACTCTGGAACAGGAACAGGGGAAGGGGAATCACAAGGTTATCATCGTAAAATCATCAAAAGATGAAGATGAATTAGCAGCCATGGCCGTCGACATCATAGAAGACGTCGCAACAAACAAAACTCTAATGGAAGCACAGTTCCAAAAATTTGTTGAAGCAAGAGCACAGCAAGGTCGACCGAAAAAGGTAAAGAGCACAAATACCTCAATGACTGAAAATGTTTTCGACCTAGTATCAACACCTCCACCCCCGTCTCCAACTCAAATCACGCAGGAATAAATTCCAAATCTTCCTTCCATAAGCCCGGTCAACATATGCAAGAATGTTATGCTGAAAACCCTGAAGGAGAGGTTCAACCCAGAGAAAGACTTCTAGGCGTACATCAAAAAACTGCCTGAGTTACTTACCTCTATACAAAATATCACCACCAAAATGCCTCTGTTTGAAACTGGTGGATCTAGACAATGCATACCTAAACCTATCCAAATACCCCAGAGGCCAAGGACTGTGGAAACTTTGAAATCAACATTTGTAATAAACCTTGACAAGACAGCTGAAGTTGTCGCAAGTCGAACTACATCCCTCATCCCAACCGACATCACAACCCTTCAACCCTCCAATGAACCAACAAGAGATGGGGAAGAAGAGAACATGGATGAAATCAATCGAGAGATAAACGACCTATTCTTCGACATCTAGAGGGTTCACCCCCACAGATTGAAGACCCGACACCTGACCACATCCCCACCACTCCAATCACATCCGAACATTCACCATCATCATCACCACCACCAGCCCCCAACCCAGAACGTGCAACTGAATCATTTGCATTGGAACCACCTCTATTGCAACCATCAGTACCAAAAACATCTATATCTGGACCCTCTGTACAAAATACACCAGATACACACCTAGCTGTAGCACTCATCCTACAGACCCAACCAGAAGTTTCCCTAACCGCTGCAGGCCAGCAACCAAACAACCCACTACTGGAAAATCAACCGCCGAAAAATCTGACTCTCACAGGTGCACAAGTATAGCAGCAAGCAGAGCAAAAGCATAAGATGAATAGGGACAGAAGGAAGAGAAACCATCAAACCCAAGCGACAATGGTTCACATCAGCCAACTTGGGTCGACGCAACAAAGATAAAGGATGGAGAGTTGGGAAAACTCTTGGAGACCCTGGCTATCGAAGAAAAAACAAGGAGCCAAAAAAGATGCAAGGAGCTCGACAACAATGAAAGAGAACAAGTCGAATTCCTAAACAAATACAGAAACCTTGCACAATCTGTGATACCAGGACCAACAGAGGTTGACACCAACAAGCTGTTAGAGAAATCCTATCAGCTGTTTGAAAGCGTGGTGTCGGCACTATAGACACAGATGTAAAACACAAGAGAAGAGCAAAAATAAGAAAAAACTCGACTACTGATCTAGCAGCATACAACTTTCTTTGAAGCTTACAAAGTGCTTCAAGATCACATGGAGGAGTCAGTCATCACAGAAGGAGTACTATGGGAATGGCGTGCTTATTATGGGCAAGTCTTCCAGTAGACCTGATAGAATTGACAATAAATCGAAGCACTGGAGAAGAGAAAGATCACGAAAGAAACACTCAGAAGCACTGTCGAAGATCAAATCGTGCTTGAAACAACCAAACTGTAGAAGCTTGAGCGACAAGCACACCAGCGGGTGTAGCAAGCAATTCCGAGCTTGGACAAATTAGACATCATCTATCCACAAATGAAATGACTTTTGGAGACGACAGAAGAAAAAGACCAGTTTTTGGGTCCCGACATGGAAAGGATAGTAGACCTTCCTAATGAAGAGAAGATGTCGACACTGTCAAGCCTTACAACATTAACAATCGACATCTAGAAAGTATTTCAAAGTTGGACAGAATTCCAACATCAGCTGGCTGTGACAGTAGAAGCAATTGTCGAATTCTGTGTACAGAAACAACCAACGATCTGACTTCACAACCCATAAAAATATAAACAAATAAATAACTACTTTAGGCAGCAAAATATTTTTTTGAGTACCTCCCTTGTTTCTTCGAGACGAAGAATAGTTTTGTTCGTGGGGGGGATGTTGGAGGAGCTAGTTGGTAAACCAACTAAAGTCGATCAGCTGACTAAGTTGATCAGCCGACTAATTAGAGATTAGGTCAGCCACCTAAGTTTGTGTCGGTTGACTGAACCGACAGGTAGTTATTTGTAACTATTTGTAAATGATATATATTAGGCTATTGAGCCAGATGAGAACTTGGTTCAGTTCTGTGTATTGTATGGACTCCTTTTCTATAATATAATCTATTATTCCTACATCAGTGTTCTTGTCTCTTGTCTCTGATATGTCTATATGTTTTTAATGTGTATTATTTGGTAACCCTCTGTGATCCATGAGATTACAACAATGACTTATCATTTCCAGTATATGTATACCTTCAAATCTTATGTATTGCAGTAATAAATAAATAAATGTTGTTAACACAAGAACCAACATTTTTTGTATTCATGGTTATCACAAAAGAACCAACTATAAGTAAAATCAGTTGCTACTTAGATATTTCACATCATGAAATGATTTATTGTTAAAAACAACATCATGCAAATCCAAAGTTAAGAAGCCAAAAAGTTTATGCACAGTTGCATGAGAACATGCAACAAGTTCAGTTAGGGGGGAGATGTTGGGTCACTCAAATGTCACATTTTCATCCTATTTTCCTTTCTTTATTATTCACATTCATCTCTATTCATCACTACATTAACCGTTCCTTATACCATTTCATAAATAAATATGGGTTTCCATGTTATTTTCCAATTTATTTATTTTTAAGTATTTTAAGAGAATTTATGATTAAATATTAGAAAATTAACATGTTTTCATTTATATCTCAAATTTGTCTGAGCTTTTTTATGTGTAGGAATATTTGAATATTTTCAACAACAAGATTATTCAAAAGATTCTCAAATGTTTCCTCCGCCTTTTCAAGATTTGGAGATAATTATTTAAGATAATTCCAAAGAGGAATATCATGAGAGGATTTGTGAGGATTTGAAGGGATAAATATTTCATAATTATGGGTAATGGGTTTAGAGAAGCATCTACATTTACCCTCTTTTCAAAGCAACTCATGTATAAATAATAGTGCACTCTCTTCATTTGAGAGGAGTGGAGGCCTCTCTAGAAATAGACAAATAGTTTATCTTTTTTAGAGTTAGTCATGGATTTGATGTTTTAGAATAAATATTTTGATTTCTCCATCATATAGATTTATTATCTTGAGTGGTTTATTTAGATTTCATGTGAGCTCACATTTGTTGGTCATTTGTTATTTGTTGCTTGTCATTTTTTTACGTGTGTTTTGTTATAAATAAATTTTCCCTTCCTTAATTTCATCCTTTCTCATGCTTAGGTTTCATTTATGAAATTTCATGTTTTCCTAGATTAATTTCAATTTCATGTTTTTGTAATTAGATTTAATTTCAATTCTATGTTTTATTTCTAGGCATTAGATTAGTTTCCTTTAACAAAATTTCACGCTTCCTATATTTAAATTCCATTTTAGTCGTGTGTGTTTTTGTTCGAATTTTAGATTAAGTTAGTGTTACTATGACCCTACATATATTTTTCATGTACCTCACAAGTTTACGCTCTCCTCGAGTTGAAAATTTAAATCGTTGGATAGTTTATTAATCATTTAATATTTTTTACTAACAAAGATAAACACGTGAACTCCATGCATTGACACATATGAATTAGGTGCAATGGGAGCCACATGTCCTAAGCTCTTTGACCAAGTGATATGTGATCTTACTATGGAACGCATGATTCTAAGCTTTAAATTTCCATTCCAAACTGAGCAAGACCTAAGCAAATAGTGTACATGTGACATAACAAACCTCACTTTTTGTCCACTAGTTCTCATTTCCAAAGAAGAGAGAGGGTTGGGAAGCAGCATCAGAGAAACATGAACAAGATTCTATTGCTAGGAAACAATAAAATAAATCTAGCTAGCCTTGTAGCCATGGAGATCTAGGCTCGTCACAAGTATTATACATTGAATTTAGGGTTTTTTAAGCAAACCAGCTAAGAACAACTATCATGAGGCACCTTAGTTGATAAATACATGGTTGTTCTGATCCAAAAGGATAGATACAAATGGAAGCCTTCATGTACCTACATGCCTCATAGCAGTAAACTGGTCAACAATTACCCTCCAACATGCATTGTCAACTATTCATGCAGTTAGGGAAATATATCATCAATCTATTCAGTCAAGAGAATCCCGAGAAATCATCTCCAGGTTCGTGTACAAATAATGGAGGAAAAGGTTGTTAGGATTTTAAACAAACATAAATAATAATAATAATAATAAAATAATGAGAGAAATAAACAAACAATTACAAGCAACCATATAGACACATAGATTACCCTATAAAACCCCATGCGAGGAAAAACCAACACCAATGAATATATTCATTGCATGTTCAAAACCATCCATCTGGGCCAAATTGGCTCACCCGCTCACCTCCAGGACACTTTACAATGGGGCCTTCTCAATCCTTATAAAGCTTCTATTATAAAGAATATATCACCTTTTGTGGACAGAATTTGTTCCTCTAGTATGAATGGTTCAGATCTAGAACAAATGAGTCACAACTAAGTTGAAAACTTTCCCTGGAAACTGTAGATGCCTGGAATAAAATCTCTGATGGAAGACCCACAAACCTGCAAAAGCACATCAAACACACAACAACATTAGAGATACCAAAACACTATCCATAGATCCATATCAGTGACTAAGGAATCTAATAATACATATGTGAGATTATAACACAACAGATATATGGGAAGGAAACCAACTTTTCATTAATAGATGAAATGAAAGAGCTTACAATAGTTTTTCCTTAGTGTCGATGCACTCCTTCACAAGACTAACATCTCATTCCTGGTAGCTCCAACTTTCTCCTCTATGCTCTCTAATGGATTAGGCCATGATGTTAATTCAGCAGCATAACTTTACTCATTTCTTCTCCCCTCAACCATGGAGTATGAACGTGGTTTTATAGGGCTCAAAGGGATAGGAATGGTTGAGAAATAGGTGGGTGAGGTGGCCATGAGATCCCCAAAGCATGGATCTTGAGCTTAACTGACCCAAGTGAGTAGGGATAAGGCTAGACACGAAGCTTTGTGAAACCTCTTTTTTTCACTTTTTACCAAGGGCATCACTTATACTCCCTTATGATAGAGCGGTGTAAGGTGAGAACCATGCCAAAAACAAAGGTGAAAGGTGGTGGCACCACCTATCATCTACATAACTTGGGCTATGCTGCATAAGGTACCACTTATATGCTTAAGGGTAAGAGTGGTGCTGGAGTTTTGTATGTTAGGATCAACATCTAGAGCACTGTTTCACTTCAAGTTTGGGATTTGAGTGAAAAATAAAGGTGTTAGAGATATTATCACATGCTGGTGACATGATTTGGGTGTAACAGGATTCCCCCAAAGCAAGAGGCTAGAGGGATACAATAGGCGAGATCTTTGATAGAGCAAGTTATCACTTCGAGTTAAGAGCCAGCTTGATCAGAGAGTATCATCGAGTAGGCATCTGCAATACATTAATACTTTTGACTCATGAGTAAATCTAACTTTATCATGGATGCATACCAATACAAGGAATATCAATGAGAAGAATAAAAAACCATGGCTACTAGAATACAACGTAGATCCATGTGATAGAAGACTCAAACTTGGACATAGCTACCAGATATACAATGTAAATCTATGTCATACATATGCAAATTTGAGCATAGCCATGACCATACAAATATGGACCCATGCTGGCACTTCATACAATATACTCCATCGCAACCTGGTGAGAAAGAAATGAGTGCTTAACAAATACCCAGGGTCTTCGTCTTGTCTTCCACAAAATACGATTCTAACCATGTGATTACAATGTTTTGAAGTCGAACATGGTAGAAACCACTTGATTACCAGCCAATGATGTGAACCGTTAATGATTGCAAGGGAGATCACCATTAATGTCAATGATTCCCAAGGTACCCTAGTACAATCTACTGAGTGCGAATAGATGTTTTCATGTCGAACACCCAGCGGAATATTTCGATCAAAGGTCAATGGTGTGAACCTTTCTCGAGAGTGAGAGAATATGTCATTGAGGAATACAGATCTCAAGGTACTAAATTTGTTTCTAAGACTATTTCCCGGATGATGAGTTGATGTCGACAAGAATAGTCTCGTCAAAGGAGGGCCATGATGAATCCCACATCGATGACATGAAATGTAGAACAAAGTTCTGGAATGTTGTAGATATTGTAGCCATAGGATTGACTCAAAGGTACTGACACAAAGGTTGTTTTAACTATAGAGGTAAACTTCTTTCTTCCTTTAAACATCGGGCGACACGACAAAATACTTGGCAGCATGACTAAAACAGATAGACACACAATACGAATGTGGACAATGCATTCTTTTTAAGGACTCAAAGGAGTGACATGACTCACAAAAGTGGATCAAATTGTAAGTCAGCTGAATACCCAATTGACTAAATGATATGCAGACAAGTGCCATATTCAAAGGTGAAAAAGAACTACCATTTGATTTTCAAAATGATTCCCTTCCCTTAATTCCCCTTCATGATTGATGAGTGCCTATTTTCATTTTTACGAGGCCAAAGAGGGTAACAAATACTTGTTTTAGCTCATCTGAAGACAAGTCCATTCTCATATATTTCACGAACCTGAGAAAGGAGGGGTTCGTTCCCAAAAAAGGGTCTCTCAGTGTTTTAGTTTAACAAGTCCAATGAAATCAAACTCAGTATCGTTAATGATTAGAGAGTCTAAATGAAGACGAAAGAAAACCCTAGAATGTCCTTTTTCATATGATTTAGTCTCTAGGGCTCAAAAATGTATAAAATAATACCCGAGAGAACTCTTCCAATCATGATTGGCTGGAGTGTTCCTTTTTCATAAATAGTCTACCCAAACTGAAAAAGAGATAACCTACCGTTGGAGAGACGACTGTTCAAATAATTTTACAAGTATGAAGAAGACAAGTACTCGACAATATTTTCATATTTAAGGAGTCTGAAAAGAGCTTAAAGGAGACTCCATTAGGTTTCTTTTTCATGATGAGAAGTTTTACAAGCCTAAAAAGAATCGAAAAAAGACTCGAAACTTTGATACTGAGTTCTAAGAGCGTGACCAAAGTATCGATACAAATGCTAGGGGATCTTTTCCATTTTATGGAAGTACAAAAAAGTAAAAAACAAACTACCCATAGACTTTATTGTTTCCGCTTTTACTCCTGTAAGACTAAAAAACGATCATTAATCTCTAAAAAAATGACTTTAATGAACTATATAAATGGGTTTTATAATAATAATGATTTTTTAAATATCAACATAACATTAAAAAACCCTAAAAATATATATAAAAGTCATTTGAATAGTAAAAATCAAATCATTTTACTATTTACCACTTGGTGAGAGCATTTTGGAAAAAATTGAGCCAGATCTTTAGTCAGTGATTCTGGGAGATTCCACCATTTGTTTCGAGCGCCATATGGACCAGGTAAATGATTGAACCTTAGCCTTTCCTTTTAATGCATTCATTTTTTATTTTGGGGAGGTTTTGGGCATTTTTAGGCAAGCCCTAAATCCAAAATATGGGCACCGCTCCTGCCCCTTATGGGATAGGTGGTGCCCGATAAGAACTGCACCTGATCAACTGCACTCAGGAAGTGCCACCATTCTGTGCAAATGGTGCTCAGGAAGTGCCAGTCATGAGTATAGAAAGTTAAATGGGCAAGTAAAAATAGAATTTATGTTTTTGAGGATCATTATGTCATATTTTATGTTAAAGTTTGTAATTAATGACCAAGTGGGGTCAAGGATGATTTAATGTATTTCAGAATATTTTTATTAATAAATAAATGAAAGATGAGACAACAGCTTAGGGGAGCTGTTAAATGAGTGTTTTACTGGTCACTTGGTGGAGGAGGCTGGGTTAAGAGCAGATTGACATGTGGCAGCATCCTAAAACTACTTCTAGTTGTTGCAGGTGGAAACTTCCCTATTTTTGTGGTCATGATTCCCCAAGAAAGTGGAAAGGAGCAAGTGGCTCATTAAGTAAAAACTGACCCAAAATACCTAGGCATGATAATAAAACTTCCCATTAAAGACAGCTAAGGAGGCTCATTCTAGATTTGTGATCATTTTGAGTGAACGAAGTGCACATGTGAATTCGATGGAGGGGACTAGCTGAAGTATGTTTGAGGGGATAAGTGGTAAATACTGAACTAGTGCAGCTATTCTAAGCTGAGTTCATACTGCTGTAAGCAAAATTGAGTTACTGATGAACACTCAGTGGAGTTGCAGAGGATTTCAAGAATATATCTCTCACCCAGTACTCTACCAGGTGGACTAGGAGACAATATCGGGGGTCCTGAGAATTGCAGTCTAGCTCTTCTCCAGGAGTTGGTTGGGAGGAACAGCCTCCTTAAGTTGTTTTCACCTCATGTATAGTTCCAGGTTTTGCTTAGTTCAATTATTTTATTTATTCATTGTATCTGGAAAGTTTAAGAGTTTTCATTAATATAGTATATTGTTGTTTTATTTCTGTTAGGGATAAATAGGATAATTATATATGCTGCGAAAATTAGTAACTAGCTAGATTAGGGTAAATCAGTAAAGACATTTCTAAGTTAATTGATAGATAGGAAAAATTACCTAAATTGTATTTTTCCACACCTTTTGCAAGGCAGTACTCTAGTACAGTAGGTTTATTTATTTCAAATAAGTAGATTCAATAAAATATGAATGCAAATGCAAATGAATACTATCTACAAGATGTTGTGTAAAATTACTTATAGAACTTTAGCTGTGTTTGTGTTATCTACTTAAAGTATTTAAGTAAACTTAGTAAATAAAGATAGAAAAACACGTTTAAATAATACACACTAGTATGTATAATATTTTATACAGTAAAACTAGTAAAGTTACATACTATTAACCTAGTATGTAAACCTAAAAACATAATATAGGAACAGTAAAATATTTAAACTAGGTTTCACTTAGTAAAACAGTAATTTAGATTAAACAATTACTCACTCAGTTCATTTATGAGAACATGTAAACTAGGTTTACTGAAACAAAAATACTAGCTCTATAAACCTTTAAAAATAATTAGTATTTACAAAAGATATGTTCTTTCACAACTAAATAAATTCAAAATTTATAATACCAAAACCTAGCCATATATTCCATAAATTACAGAAAAGAAATACATTTATTTAATAATAACATTCTCAATCCTATTTCCAGAATTTATTGCTGCATTATTAATTCTTTTGTTATCAAAATATTTCCTTACTGATCTATTTAACCCTAACCATCGAAAAGCAAATAACAATAAAAATAGCTAAAATAAACAAAATATACATAAACTTAAACCAAAGAGAGATAATGCTAAGTCAGGCTTAAGCTGTGGAAATCCTTTTAATATTAACAAGAAACTGAACAGACATAGTATGGCCTACGGCCTTTTACATTTTTTGTTAAGGCTTAAAAGCCTTAGAAAAAGTATCAATACTTAAACAGAGTTTCACAAAATTGAAACAACCATTTGTTCAGCTATGAAAGCCCTTTACCAAAGCGAGAAGTGTTGTAAGAACATCCATCAATTTTTCCTTTAAAACCCTAATCAAATCCTCATGAAACAACCCAATGGACGAACAATAAAGTCACGGCTTAAAGCCAGCTTTAAAAATTATCACCATATATTCAACTAAGGCCAAGAAGGATCAAAACTAAAATATGTAAGTCATGACTGTGAAATCCCAAACCCTCTCATTACAAACCACCACAAGGGATTTTAAAATAGAAATTTTAAAGAACAAACAGAGCAACTAATGACCACGCCCGAACCAACAACCACAACATAAGGAAGTGCCATCAAATTCCACCATACAACTTGTGTAGGAGAAACCCCAAATGAAACCAAGGCTTACCAGGGTAGACGCCTTCATGGAAGCCTATGGGTAGAGTTCTTCAGCTTCAAGCTCGGGTTTGGAGGGCCTGCACAGGGAAAACCCTAGTTCTGTTAGTTACACTTAATTCACATCATAATAATTGTAAAACTGTGCCAAACAAATTGTAAGGAAAACAATTACGTTCTTACCTTATGGAGTCATGCAATTGTGAGGTTGTGGAAAGCCAACTCGGGCCTCTTTTTTTTGTACACAAGTTAAAATGGAGCACTGTCAAAAGGGAAAGTGTAGAACGCAGTGTTTAAGAGAAAATCTCCAGCCACGACGAGGAAGATTCAAACCTACGATACAAAAACCAGCAGTAAACAAGAACCTAGCACTTTGCACTCAACGAATCCCTTCACACTGGTTACAGTCATTAACACTCACATAGAACCAAAACTCACTCAGAAAAAAAATAGCGAAGACAGCCCAAATCCCCAATACTCTTTACACTGTCAAAACCACTTCACGGAGGTAGTAATATTCTTACTCACCCTTCAATGCCAGCTCCTTAAGGCTCACAACGGCCTGTGTGTGTTTTGATGGAGGTTCGACATCAAGCATGGCGGCCACGAGCTCACAGCTCAACCACTCCATAGCCCAAACTAAAACAAAGTGCATTTTTTGGGTTTGAAGCCAATTATATGGTGTCTCAAGGTCAACAAAAACCCTAAGCTTCAATCACTAACCAC
The DNA here is from genome assembly GCA_001517045.1 of Pseudotsuga menziesii. Taxonomy (NCBI): domain Eukaryota; kingdom Viridiplantae; phylum Streptophyta; class Pinopsida; order Pinales; family Pinaceae; genus Pseudotsuga; species Pseudotsuga menziesii. The sequence continues at coordinate 673,362 of LPNX010231832.1, read as the reverse complement.
GTGTCCATCAAATAATTTTCAATTATGGGTATCAAGCTATAGTTTGAAGTCTCACTTTTTAACCTGCACAAATCATTTGGTTTACAAGTCAAGACCATATAACATCAATGCATAGTATCATTATTTTCCTTGTTTTGATTTCTTTGTTTTATAACCATAGTATATTAAAAAATTGAAAAGTGTTCATTTATACTAGAGTCCTTTGAATAACTATAATCTATCTATGTTCTTCTTAGTATTAAATAATGTTTACATTTGATAATAGTAAGACAACAATGATGGAGGTAAACTAACCTTCCATAGAAGTACATAACCATATAGATCCTTAAGATAGGTTTAGACTAAGCATAGGTTTTATATTTAAATTATATGCTTTGTCTACAAAAACTCATATAAAATGAGATTTCTAACACAAGGAAATCAAATGTAAATACTTGATTTAAGAAGAATCACTAACATAAAATGTTTAAAAGTTTAGAAGAAACTCAAACAAATATAAATAGTACTTTATACCAAACACTGAACATAGATATGTTGTGTTGGTTGCAAACATGTTTAACCTATTTTCTAGTTTATAGACTTCTTAGGCCACCATGTTTTTAATGGCAGAAGTAGAACTGTCCTTATTATGCACCATCTCAAAATGAAACACAAGTCTATAACTAAAGAACACAAAGAGAATGTTAATGGAACAAGTACTATGTGGTAAACATAACTATACTAAACTTATTATTTTACAATAGTGTTATTACAATCATTTGTGCAGTTTGATAACCTTAGAAATACCAACAATAACTTTGACGGGGTCAAGCTGCAAACAAACATTTTAACTAGCATTTTATCCTATGCTAGTGGTGTATTATTCTCAATCTAGAATTTGCTAGAACAAAGCTGCTTACTTGTTTAGAACCTGTAAAAGAAGCATCACTTCATTGTGTTAGCTATAAGCTAAGTAAGCACTGATCTCATCTAAGGTTCTTTCCCACTTGACATAAGACAATAATAACACATTTAGCATCAGATTCAGACATAGTTCTTTTTTCTTGCCCTAACATAGTACTTCAAGATAAACAAACAATTTACATAGAAATAAGAAATACAATGTTCATTCTAATTACTACTGTTGAGTAACTGCTAGCTGTTGCTAGGGTTTTACCCCTAGCTTGTATGAATGAGTACCTACTAAGGACAATGGATTCCTTAGTAGCAGTTCAATGATATGTGAATTAAAAGCTATAACTGAAATAAAAAATTAAATTTAAACACGTTCATGAAGCAAAACAGTAAAAAGTAAATAGTAATTTTGTATTAATCTGACCTCCAATGTGAAGGTTGGTGAAGCCCTTTGCGGTGATTCGAGTCGGTGGCTCCGAGCTTCAAGCTGCTTCTTCTCTTTCTCCAATGGTGGAAATGGGCCAAAAGGGGCTCTCAATGGTGAGCTAGGATTTCACGAGCAATTTTGGCAGAGGCAGGATACTTGTGATTGTGGATTTTGAATAAGGGGTCTCCATCACTTATTTATAGTGGTGGAGTGCCGGTTTAGGGTTAGGGTTTCAGCTATTTAGGGTTTTTTCCTCCTTTTCCTCATTATTTTATATTTTTTCTTCCTTTTTGGATATTTTTGCTTTTTTGGAGGAATTCTGGATATTTTTTGGAGGAAAAGAGGGTTTTATGGCCTTTTGGAGGCATTTTAAGCCTTTTGGAGGCTTTTCAGATGGTTTTATGGGTTTTTTATGGAAATATGGTAGGAAAATGGACAAATGAGCCATGTAATGGGGTAGATGAGGTAGTGAACCATTTTTGGGTGTTAACAGATTGCCCCCTGATGTGCGAGGGCAGGAGCTCATCGTATGGCCGATGGACATCATAAGTCATATTTGTTTTTCCTGGGGTGTGGAGAAGAGAAGGAACCAACTGAAGCCCAGAACATCGATCTCGAACCAACTGCAAGGACTGAAAAGTACATAACCTCAATAATGGATGAGGAATTATCTGATCATCTGGATGAGGCGGGCATTCCCATGCTCGTATCAAGATACATAACAATAACTATGAGGCCTGAAAAGAGGGACCTGTAGGATACATAGGAAACCACTGTGTATATCATAAGTGTCCAGAGGGGACACAAATCTGGAACATACTGCTGGGCTGACCATGTCTGAGCGGAACAACTGATGCACTGGAATGACAGAAGTGTTACTGAATGTGGTTCTGAAGGAACTGATGAGCTGCTGGATCAAAGTGATAACTGTCATACGTGCAATGGTACACTGATCTGGAACTGAACTAGGTACTCAAGGAAGCATGGAACTGGATGGCTTCCAAATACAATCTCCAACACAGCCCGGACATCCACGGGAACATATAACTGGCCGTTCCAAAGTGACTCACCAATGTGCTAGAGTCGGGGGAAATCCGGGGTCTTCGACACATAATGGAAAGGATATACATCCTGCGCAATTCTCAACGATGCGATTAAGGTGCTGAAGTCGAGCATGTGAGAAACAACTATTCGGAGAGGCAATGATGACTCCTCCCAAAATGGTCCGTAGGCATGCACCACAGATGGTGATGGGTCCAAGGCGCAGGGGCCTCTGGGTCTATCCTCTGGAATAGAGGGGATGTTGTCGACAGAGGGAGACCTGCAACTATCAAGGCAATGATGTTTCCTTGACAGGAGTGCGAGGTAAAAAACTGAACTGTGATAGTACTGATGGCGGGAGTGATAAACTGGGGGAAATAACTGGGCAAGTAGAGTGGTTGGACTCAAACTTCCTTTGTTCAGAGTATGATGGCGGAGATGATCGGGAAACGTATGAGACTGACTGGTGGTAAAGGGATCATAGTGGTATAGGGATCTGAGGGTGAAAGAGCTGAGGGAGACTCGAGCTGTGGTAAAGTGGCAGGAGATTGCAGAATACTCTGAACAAAGGCGACCTGATTGGGGGTGCTGCCTAGAGGATTGATCATAGTGCTAAGAGGCGTGGGGGGACTTCTTCATGGGTTAGGGAACTAGAAGAAGTGTGGATATAAAATGGTACTGTCATGTGGATTTTACGAGCCCAGGACAGTTCATGCTCGTGGTTGCTTTGAATTTTAAGGAGTCTGAAAGCAAATAAGAAGACTCTGAAGTAATGGGATGATACTGTCGTGTGGATTTTACGAGCCCATGACAGTTCATGCTCGTGGTTGCTTTCAATTTTAAGGAGTATGAAAGCAAATAAGAAGACTCTGAAATGATGGAATGGTACTGTCGTGTGGATTTTACGAGCCCATGACAGTTCATGCTCGTGGTTGCTTTCAATTTTAAGGAGTCTAAAAGCAAATAAGAAGACTCTGAATTAATGGCCAGGCAAGGAGGAAGTGTTCAATCAAGGAATATTTATGATGACCAGGACTGGGGGTGGGGGGGAACACTGGTGGGCCTCCTTGCGGGGTGAATGAATGGTGGCAAAATAACGAAACAGTTGCAGTATGATAGGAGTGGATGGCTCATGTAAAAATTGTGAAATAATCTGATGACGGCCGATGTGGCATGCAAATCGATGCGGCAAGGTGTAGGGACGCAATGTTGAAATTGTACCAAGTGAGAGCGAGAAATGATCTCAAGCATCATCATGAGCTCGGAAAAATGAATCCGGCGATATAAAAAGTGTTAAAAACGGAGAGTGGCCGAAGTGGCGCGCAAACCGAGGTGACTATTGGTATCGAAAAAATGGGCAAAAATGGTGTAGCAAAAAATGAGGCAACGAGGTGACCATCGTGATGGTCTCGTCGTGCTGATTCCAAAACTGTAGCTAGAGATGAATGGGACGATGTTTCTGACGAACAGGGGGTACATCAGGCCATGTGTCAATGTGGTGCTCTTTAATGGCAGGGTCAAGACTGGGCATTTCGGTATAAGACCAGGCAAAGACATCGTGGAATTCTCTGAAGAGTTTGTTGTATTCCTCAATTTCTTGCTTACTACAAGATGCTCCTAAAGTGATGAGTTCGGGGGTGCCTCCTGGGGCAGCGATGTCAATTTGGATGACAGGTGAGATGTTGGCCATGTTGCCCTCTTCGAAGGCATCGGGAGCAGGGATAGGGTCCTTGAACCAGTCAACCTTGTGGGGAAGGAAGTCTTTGGATTCAACGGCAAATTGGGTAGCAGTGCTAGAGAAGGATACCTCTGAGAGGAAGTAGGAACGATGGTGCATGTCATCCCAGGGATAATCCGGGGCAGTGAGAGCCTCGAGAATCTCCTCGTCAGTACGGAATGTTTGTGTCGTCAAATCGGTTGACGAAGGGGTAGTGGTGGAAGAGATCATATAAATGGTATTAACCTCTTCGGAAGAGGAAGAGTCTGGGGGGTGGATCTCCACAATGGTGGGTGGTGCCATCTCAAGATCTAGATTGTTCATTTCAAAGAGAGCTGCTCTGTACTCGGGGAGATTGGGACAGTGATGGGAGTAATGCCCGTAAACATCGCATAGGGCACAGGAGTGGTTAGTGCGCAGGGATTTTTCGCGAGGCTTAGGGGTTGAATCTAGATGGACAACAGGGATAGTGGGGTCGTCCTCAAGTAGTTGCATGTATTCCTGTAACCCTGGTAACTGAGGACATAGGTGAGTCGCATGGCCCAACTCATCGCACAGCGCGCATTTGGGAGGAGCACGAAACACAGGGGGATTTTTGACTGTCTTAGGAGGTGGGATAGCAATGTAAGGTTGGGGGCCTCTGCCCCCAGTGGGTTTGGTAAGAGGAGGGGGGGATTTCACGAAGGATGACAGGGTAGCGACACCAGGAGGTGGTTGAATAGTAGTGACAATGGGTTGCACCGGTTGCAGGACGATATCTGGTGTCGGTGGACGAACGGGAGGTGAAAGATACCAAACGGGTAATCCTAAGGTTAACCCAGGAAGGCTGAGGGTGGCCATGACCGGGGCGCTAACTACTCCTGAGGGAGGGAAGAGGAAAGGAATGGTATGGATGGGTGTAGCACCAATGTGACTAGGTACCAAAGGGGGTTTAGGAAACAAGGGCGGTTGATTAGTAGGAGTTTGCGTATTATGGGACAGGGTACATATGGCTTCAGAGGTGGAGCCATATTGATTCTGTCGGGTCTGGAGGTTGACCTTATCGGAGGACATCATCAATAAGTGGTGGGTACCTGAGTCAAGCACAGGTTGATCAGGAGCAGCGTAAGTGATTTGTTGTTGGGTTGTCGCGTTGGCTTGAGGGAGAGCCAATGGTTGGGTGTTCACTACGCCTTGGGTTGGTAAGGGGTTTTGCAACACCAAATGTGGCTGCTGAGGTTGTGGGGGGTTGGGTGGTGCTTGAGGAGCCATCTACCCTTGGCGGCGGGCATCTTCAGGCCAAAGTTGTCGAATGTGCTCCATGTGGGGGCAAAAATGTGTGTAGTGGCCATAGACCCCACAAATAGAACAAGGATAGTTTGTTCGCAAATTCCATCCCCTGCCGCGGTTTTGTTGGCCCTGGTTACGTTGGTTGTTCTGGTTTTGCTGCGGGTTTTGTTGAGCGTAAAGTTTCCCTTGGACAGCAGGTGGATTCTGAGGTTGCGCAGGGGCTGGAGCAGGCTGCGGTGGATGATATGTAGGTGGAGGCTGCGCAGGTGCAGCAACCTGAGGGGGTTGCTGATAGTGCTGTGGAGCGGGTTGTAGGTTTGCAGCATGGGCTGCCTGTGGCGGGTAATAATGAGGTTGGGCTTGTGATGGTGCAGGAGCTGGTGCAGCCTGCTAGTGGTAGTAGGGCTGAGGTGCGATCGGGGGGGCGTAGGCGGTAGTCGTATGACCGAAACACTGAGGTGGACATGAGGGTCCATGGGAATGGTGGTGATGTGTCATGGGGACATACGAGTTGGGTGCGCCAGACTGCAAGGTAGCCCGCAAAAAGTTAGGGCCAGGGGTAGGACGTGCTATGGAAAATGGTTGAGGCTGCGAAGAGACACGGCCAATGATGCCGTCGACAGCGTGGGATGCCCCGGGCGCATCCTGCTGGGAGGAATCACCGTGAGGGGCGTCAGGTATTATGGTATAAAGATAACCCGACTGGGCGTAAATGAGATCGAACTGTTGGGCTTTAAGGATAGCCTCTTTTTCAGACTGGGGTCTTTCAGATGCCACATCCTTAGCAATGATAGGAAGGAGGGATTTGAGGAACCAATCTAGGAAGATCCGGTCATCTAACTTGATTTTGCATAGGCTACGGCGTCGACGCCATTCATGAATGTGGTCTGTGATGTGGGTAGTCGTGTTCTGTCTGCATGATAGTAGGATCTCAACTCCTGCATCATAGCGGACAGGTAACTGAAATAACTGGAGGAAGTTCGAGGCCAGGGACGTAAAGGTGGCATGGGTTCCATGGGGTTGCTCGATATACCACTTGGCAACAGAGCCAGTGAAAGTGCGCTGTAATAAACGGAGGCGAATAGAGTCGTCGACTATGGATTTGGAGGAACACCATAGATGGAAGGACATGATATGGTTTTGTGGGTCCTCACCTGCCTTGCCCTCAAACTTAGGGATGTCAGAGGGGAGCTTGGTGGGCATGTGAGGCCACGCAGGGTCGTGTCGGATGGGGTCGTTGGTTAATCTGGCTAGGTCAGGCAGGTTGAGGCTAGCCATGAATGGCAAACTGGACAAAGGATGTGACACGGTAGTGGGTTGGACCAGGTTGGGGCTGATGCCCCCAAGTGGAGGGGTCATGTGAGGGAGGTTGCCCCCAAGTGGGGGAACTAAGGTGGTGTAGGACGGTCCTGCACCACCACGGGTTGTATGGGTCACTAATGGAGTGGGGATAGGTATTCCCGCTGCGGGAATCGATGCTGTGAGGGGAACAGTAGAGGGGGCCCCCGTGGAGGGCATACCCAAAGTAGGTGTGGTAACGGGTGTCATGGTGGATGTGCCACCAACGGTCCTGACCAAGATGGGAGTAGGAGTTACGCCAGCCATGGGGCTAGTAGGGGCAGTGTAAAGGGGGTTCTCGGATTCTGGCTCAGAATCGGAGGTAAAATAAGGGGCATCAATATCTAGTGATGGAGTTCTATGCCACTGACGAGTGGATTCAAGTGACAGGCTCGAGATCTATGATGAGTGGTATCAAGTGATGATGATCTGTGTCGATGATGGGTGGTGTCAAGTGAACCGTGCTGTGGGGGCTCGCCTCTGAGGCGCCGAGAAGGTCTCGGGGACTCAATGGTGACAAATGGAGTCAAATCTCTGTGGGTTGAGGTAACTACAAATCAGCTCAAAAACTCTAATGCCACCGAGTGTGTAGAAGGAGAGCTCAAAAAATAGGGCGCTCAGGCCAACAACCAACTCAAAACACCCACTGTAACTGCGTGCTACAATAGGCGGAGTGTTAAAAGAAATGGTCAGAATACCAAAAAACAGCAGGTTACCTACAAATAAAAAACGGTGGACTCACTAGACCAAAAGGAGGTAAGGGAGCATGCAAACACCTAACTAAAAGTATTATGACTCAACTAGACATATCCTCTGCAAGGTGATGAAATCCAAGTCAGACAATATGTATAGGGAAGCCAAGTAGCTAAGGTATCCCCCTACCGGGAGGGACACCGGGTAGTCAAATCCTAGAAGAATGGCAACTAAGATACCCCGTTCATGACACGTCCAGAAAGGCAAATCTGCCGCTTGGTCCTTTAACCGCGATACCCCTATACAGGGATATCTCGAGAACTGCGAAAGGTAGCCCTTCAGTTACTGAATGGAGTTCGGTATTCCACTCAGACCTCCAGAACCAATCTCACGACTTCAACCCTCCTAAGGGAGAGGCCCTCTGATAAACCGGTTGTGACCGTGTCAAAAAATACTAGGGGATTTTGGTTCGCTAATGGACAACAACTATGTCTCAAGTGTAAATAACTGAGGGGTGTTATTGGAAGCCTATCCCCTCGATCCTACCTAACTAAAAAATTCTTTTGTGTTCCCTAAATGGGGTTAGAATGTTGGTTGAGTTAAGTAGTTTTTAAGTCTCGCTTGAATTAGGTGACAGATTGTGTGCTCGTGAGGTTATGAACCCAGAAGAGAAGTGCTAGGGAAACTTCCTAAATATCAATAATACTGAAATGAAAAATTTTTACCATGCAAAATTATCTGAATAAACAATGCTGAAATTTTTAAAAAATTCTGTAAAGGGGGACAAAAGTGCAAGTAGGACAGATGGCTGTGCAGGTGCAGAAAATATGGCAACAAAGGGTTGTGTTAAAAAAAAAAAAAAAAAACCAGACCGCGGGTTTGTGGCGGAATCGCGCGGTCGGACCGCGGGTTTGACGGAAACAGGTGCGGTCGCGAAAAAAAAAAAAAACTCGGACCGTGGGTTTGTGGCGGAATCGTGCAGTCGAACCGCGGGTTTGAGGCAAAAAAGTGCGGTCGGACCGCGGGTTTGAGGCAAAAAAGTGCGGTCGGACCGCGGGATTGAAGGAAACAGGCGCGGTCAGGTTGCGGGTTTCTGGACGGCAGACGTGGTCGGGTCGCAGAAAAAATATGGAAAGGCGTGGTCGGGTCGCAGGAAAGGGCCTGAAAAATGCGGTCGAGACGCGACTGCGGAAGAAAAAACTGCGGTTTACGACGGCCGAAAACGACAGCCGAAAGGACAAAACGGAAAATAAAATAAATAAAAAAGCCAGCGGAGTCGCCAAAACTGTTGCTAGGGTTTTACCTCTAGTTTGTACGAATGAGTACCTACTAAGGACAATGGATTCCTTAGTAGCAATTCAATGATATGTGAATTAAAAGCTATAACTGAAATAAAAAACTAAATTTAAACACGTTCATGAAGCAAAATAGTAAAAAGTAAATAGTAATTTTGTATTAATTTGACCTCCAATGTGAAGGTTGGTGAAGCCCTTTACGGTGATCCGAGTCGGTGGGTCCGAGCTTCAAGCTGCTTCTTCTCTTTCTCCAATGGTGGAAATGGGCCAAAAGGGGCTCTCAATGGTGAAAGTAGCTCAATGGTGAGCTAGGATTTCATGAGCAATTTTGGCAGAGGCAGGATACTTGTGATTGTGGATTTTGAATAAGGGGTCTCCATCACTTATTTATAGTGGTGGAGTGCTGGTTTAGGGTTAGGGTTTCAGCTGTTTAGGGTTTTTTCCTCCTTTTCCTCATTATTTTATATTTTTTCTTCCTTTTTGGAGATTTTTTCTTTTTTGGAGGAATTTTGGATATTTTTTGGAGGAAAAGAGGGTTTTATGGCCTTTTGGAGGCATTTTAAGCCTTTTGGAGGCTTTTCAGATGGTTTTATGGGTTTTTTATGGAAATATGGTAGGAAAATGGACAAATGAGCCATGTAATGGGGTAGATGAGGTAGTGAACCATTTTTGGGTGTTAACACTAGCAGCTATTGGTTCATAGGCAGTGACATCTTGAACATTTTATGTTACATGAAAAATTTTAAATTTTTATGAATTTTTTGGTTATTACATCTTATGTATCATCGTCCTTGTTATCATATTTCTAAACAAGCCCTTGTTCTGGAAATTCACTAGACATATTTATATATTTTTCAGCTGGCATATTAATGTTCCTTACTTACCTACCTTGTAACAGCCACAACGAAATTCCGGTAGGTGTGCATAGTTTTTATTAAGTATCGCATTTTGAGGTTTGTAGTTGGGATGTCTTTTCTTACCCCAATTGGTGTCTGGTGGTATGGATATTTTGTGAGGAGGGGTATAAGGAGTTGGTCGGCCATGCTTCCTTTCCTTCCTCGGGGTAGTAGCAATTTTGTATTCATCCCTACTTGAATACGTAGGACTCACAGTAGTCCCTAGTTCCTCTTCACTTGGTAAATCGAGAGTGATAGTTAATTCTTCTATCGAGGGTGTAGATCCTAGCACTTCTTAACCTAAGAACTTGGAAGTCATAACAGCTTCTTTTTTGGTCATTGTGCCTTCATTTGTCATCGGTGTTGATGAAAACCCCAACTCTTCTTAACTCGAGAACTTGGGATTCGACATAGTTTGCTTCTTTATGATCGGAATCTCTTCTTCTTACGTGAGTGTTGATGCAGATACCAGCTCTATTAATCTCGCGAACTCGTAAGTCGCAACAACTTCTTTCAGCTTCCTTTCCTTACTAGGGGTAGTAGCAATTTTATATTCATCCCTACTTGAATATGTCGGAGTCATAGTAATCCCATGTTCCTATTTACTTGGTAACTCGAGAGTCACAGTCACTTCTTATGTCGAAGGTGTAGATCCCAACATTTATTTACCTTACAACTCGAAAGTTGGAAAATCTTCTTATTTTCTGGTCGTAGTCCCTTCTTTTGTCATGAGTGACAATGCAGACCCCAACTCTACTTAACCTGAGAACTTGGGATTCAACATAGCTTGTTCATTTATGATAGGAATCCCTTCTTCTGACGTGATAGATGATGCATATGTCGACTCTATTCGACCTCGGGACTTAGAAGTCGCAATATCTTATTCCTTTAAGTTCGTAATCCCTTCTTCTGTCGTGAGTGAAAAATCAATTTCCAGCTCTTTATTTGGAAGTTCTGGGGGTGTAACCTCTTCTTCTATCTTAGGTGCCATAGTAGCCTGCATTTCCTCGCTTGAAAATTGAGATGCTGCATCAACTTCCTCTTTCAACTGACTTGAGGGGTAAGACTGATATGTTTCTGGTTTTTCTTTGTCTGTATGTTTCTTGGGTTCTTATTCTAGTCATTGTATTATCAACATTTCCCGTTCTTCAACTAAGTCTTTTATATCTTCATGCAGAACTTGTGCCACTACGTTGATATCCGATATTTTCATTTCAAGCTCTATGGGTTTTACTTCTGTAAACTCCAATTTAAAATCCTCTTTAACTTATTACGATGGTTTATTTTGTTTGAAAAAACCATAAACCCCTTCATTGAAGACCATTTTGTTTGATCCAAAATCTTCCAAAAAAAATTTATAATATAAATTATTAATTAATTAATAAATAATATTATTACTATTTTTATAAACTATATATAATTTGATATATAGTTTAATATATAGTTTTTTCCAATAATTAAATATTATAATTATTATTATTTAACAATAACAATATTATTCTCTAATGATTTGAAGAGCTTTTTTTAAGAGTTATGAAAACAATAATAATTTTTATTATTTTATAATAATAATATTATTATTGGCCCTTTGTGTATTTTTGTAAGTTATAAAACAATAATAAGCTTTATTATTTTATAATAATAATATTATTATTATCATAAATTTTGTTGAAAAATAGGGTAGAAAAAATTGAGAGTTGGCAGCGTGAAGGTAAGTCTAGCGCAGCGTGAAGGTAAGGCCGTAGTGGCAGCATGAAGGAAGGAAGCGCACAGGAGGAGAGATAGAGAGGTTGTGATGGGTGATGGTGGGATTGAGATGTCGCAACAGATTCGTGGAGGCTGGGGATAGATGGCGTAGCGTGGAAGGGAGTTCCTAGTGGTTAGATGGCGGAAGGGCGTGAGTAGGAGACTAGGTAACGGTGTGTAATAGACAGGTCGGGATGACGTACTGAAGGTTGTTGGAAGCGTTAAGGGCATGATATTGGAGGGTGGATGAGAGGGCGGTTGAGAGAATTGGAGGACGGGATGAGAGTGAGTGCGCAGGTTGGAGTGTGCAAGTCGTAGATGGTGAAGTGGAGTGACTAGTGGCATGAGTGAGGAATGAAGGGCATGAAGGTTGAGGAGCATGGGAAGGGATAACACCTGGGAAGTCGAGCAGCGCAGGAAGGGATGGTGACTGTAGACGCGAGAGGCTTAGGAGGATGAGAGAATTGGAGGGTGGTTGAGAGAATTGGAGGATGAGTGCTTAGGGAAGATGGAAATGAAGGAGAGTGGGTTGGTATGAGTGTAGGGGTCCGTTGAGTGCACGAGGAGTGTCGGGGACTTGGAAGCGAAGGAGGAACGGGGCTAAGAGTGGAGAGTGGAAGTAATGGAGAAAATGGAGTGGAAGATGGGAATGTGTAGTGTAAGAAGGAACGCCAAGATGAAAGATTAGCGGATATTGAGCCAAATCTATAATTATCATAATTGATAATTATATATTATTATCGTTCTTATATTATTATCATAATTGATAATATATATTTATTTATTATTGAATTGATAGTTGATTCCATTGACACGATTACATTATATATGGAAGCTAACCTATGAATGCTAGGACCTAGGTGACCTTTGACCATTAATACTAATTAACCTAATTTTTAATTAATTAATAATAATAGTAATATACGTATTTAGGTATATATGGAAGCTAACCTATGAATGCTCGGACCTTGAAAAGAGGTGACCTTTGACCATTAATACTAATTAACTTAATTTTTAATTAATTAATAATAATAGTAATATACTTATTTAGGTAGATTACATTCATCACCTCGAACCTCTTCTACTTGTGTGTTTTTTCCTTCATGAAAATCAACTAGGATTTTCTCTTGACTACCTCATAAACTTAGATTTATTTTTTCAAAATATGTAGCATTTTGAAAATTTTAAAGCATCTAAAACATTATACCCTTCTTCACTATTTTCTAACTATGAGGTATAATGATCATAAACTGGTTCACTGTCTAAAGTTCTCATGCATAAAATTTCAGAGCTTTGATTATTGCTAGTTTCTTCAAAGATTTCAGAAAATGAAAAATATGAAAGCAAGGTTTGAGTGACCATGCTTAACTTTCCTTTCATCATTTAAGAAAGACAATAAATGATATTCAACATTAGAATCCTGGAAACATTGATGAAGCCATATGTTTTCATCATTCAACTCTAAAAATCCTATGTGCTTTTCCATAGAATCACTTTTTTGTACTTCATTAGTGATCTTAAAACCTTTTCTCATTAACTCAAAAGAAGAAAATAACAAGGGTAAATAATCACCTCTAATAGGTTCATTACTTTCTCTATTTACAATTATAAAATTATGATGTGTAGGATGAAGGTTGTCATTAATTTTATGAAAATAATCATTTTTTGATAAAAGACCTACAACTAGTTGCTTTATAAGATAAGCATCAGAATTATCCTCAAACTCATCATAGATAGGTAAATCATAAACCTTTTAACTATCAACAAAATGGATATGTGGAACAACAGTTACTGATTCAAAGACCTGATCGTAATCTATTGTTATACTATCCTCATAATGAAATAAATATAGTTTCAAATCGGCTTCTTTGCATCCATGCTCATTCTCAACTGTTTCTATCACCCAACCCTCATCCTCAACTTGATCTGAAAGTTTTCCACATGATCTAATATTGTTGTGAACCTCTTGGCAATCAATAAATAGTTGTTGTAAACTAACACGCCTCCTCTCCAAGAGAAGAAGAAACAAGTTTGGATGAAAAGTTGTTGCATAGTATATCTTGGCAGTACCTTGTGGTGGTTCGATCTCTTTGGGAATTTTACAATAAAAACTCGCAAACTTACTACTGAAACTCAATATGGTTTCATCTTTCAATCTCCTCATGGAATAAAACTTTGAAAGGAGTGAATACCATGGAATCCTCTCACCCCAAAATCTCACAAAGGATTCTCTCAATTCATCCCATGAACTACTAGACTCGGGTTGCAAATGCATGAACCATATTTTGGCATCCCCTTGTAAGGAATGAGATTATTCCCCCATAGACACATCATCATGATCAATCTCAAAAAGGCCTATAAAATGATCAAAGACCAAAATATGTTTTTTCAGCTGTGATATTTCCTCCAACAAGCAAATGGAGGTATTTATAATGCTTTGGAGGAAAGTGATGGAGAATATGGGATAATTTCAAAGATCTATATCTCGCTTGAAACTTGAATGGTACATGATTATGTACATGAAGTATAACATCAGCTTTGATCCCATGTGGCTTGCAAGGCTGATCACTGACCTCGTATGGCTTAAATGAAGGATCTTGATCACAATCTGTTATACAAAAAGAAGGTATTAATACAGTTTTTAAGGAAGGATATACAAGTCTAGATTCATGGCATTCATTTGAATGCAGAAAGTAAATAAAAATTCTTTTGAAAATATCAAGAAAGGACAAGAAGATATTGATAATAAAAAATATTACTGCTTGAAGAAAACCCAAGCTTAAGTATCTGATTTTTCCAGAATGTCCTTCCATATTTATGTCAAATGAACTCATCCTCTAGTGGAGTCTATAAAATTTTAATAAAACATGAGTGGATTCGCCAGGTGAAAGGTCATAGCCTTATTGTTCCTTACTACTATTCACCTTTAGCAATCAACTCTACATCATGTTGTTTTTTCTCAGTGAATATTTCATTCATCCTTGGCAATGGACCCGAGATGTTATCACTTAGATTTTCCTCTAGTTGTGGGAGGAAACTTTTGAGATAACCATTTCAACAAGATTTAGGTTGGACTCCAACCCTTCCAACCAAACTCTCAAATATTTTGTTGACTAATGATAATTCAAATAAGGGTTAACAGTTGAACATAGGGGCCAGATCTATAAGTGATTATAATTTTTTTTAAATATTTGTGGATGATACATTTAGAGAAGGAGAGTTGTATTAGATTCTGGCAGGAATATCTTGGGCCAAAAACAGTCTTCACATAGATTACACACGAGAAATAAATAGGATAGTAATTGAAGAAAAATATGAGAAATCTTCCATTAATGATTATTCACATTATGGGTGAATATATAATACAACATCAATGAATAATAATCAGGTAGTTGAATCTACCAACTAAACATGGATGAATGGCTAACTAGAAGTGTCTTAATCACTATCGAAGCTCACTAGTCTAACTCCACATGTCTAATTTAGTTAATAATCAGTTAAAACTAGTTAAACCAGTTAAACTGATGAGGTAGGTGAGAAAAGGTGCCTACCCTCATGCATCCATGGAAAAATGGAAGTAACTAAACTGAAAGACAACTAACTCAATTTAACTAGAGATTAACTTTGCATAACTACTAACCTACTGAGGTGAATTGTTGGAAACTGTTGGTCGCACTCCGAGTGGGTTCCAATAAAATAGGGATTGATCCATGGAGCTCCAAAATGCATGCAAATGGGTGTAGTAAGTGGAAGATGTCCATCATGCATGTATCCCATGCACTGGTAAAGTGATGAGACCTCCTAAGCTAGGGAAATTAAACAAATTGACTTTATGTGGTCAAAAGGAGACAAAGGGAGGATTTGTAACACCCCTATTTTGACCCCGATGCATTAAATATACATGATAAATATATATTGTAAATAATCATGGTGTGGATCTAAAGGTAAAGGCCCCACCATCTATTTGGTCGTGTTATGTTTCGGATTGGAATTATTGCCGATAGTATATCGGGATATACGATACATATTAAATTGTGGCATCATGAAACTATGCATTTAAATTAAATAACCCCAACCAACTATGTCAATGCAACTAAATTGAAAAGGGCATGATTTCCTAAGGTTAAGGGGGGAATTGTTGAGCCTGGAACCCATGGGGAAAAGCCATGTGTTAGCCACTAAACTACTGTTAGTTGGGGGAAGTTATTTCCTGAGTAGTGGTGGGTGGCAGGCCTATCCACACACACCCTCCTCCAGATGGGTTGTTCCATTCACGTGGGGGAAAGGAAACCAACATAAAACATTGCCACTCTCTCCAGTCTGCTCCCCTTCACGCACCGTTTGGGAAAACTATCCATCGTTTTTGGCTTTTCATTTTCCTCACGCAAGGAGAGAAAGAAAGGACTCATGATTCTATGTGTGGATTTAGCGCTCCTCTCTCTCGCGAGTTGTTGGTCTGAGTATGCGGTTTTCCCTTCCATTCATGTAGAGAGGTTGCTCCCTATTTCCTGTTTGTGTTCATGTTAGGACTGTGTAGTTGTCCAGATACTTCATCATTGATTGTTGTTCTATGGGTATGTTCTTCCTCCGACCTATGCAGAGCATCGGTGTTCCTTTTCCATATTGGACTGTGTATTGTCCCATCCTTCATTTGTGGATCGTGTGCTGTGATCTTCCTCACTGATCACTGACTGTGGTCTCATCCATGTCTTGTTGATTGTGCTTTCCCTTTTCAAAGTGGTATCGGCTGTAGGTTACTGCTGTTGAATTGTTTGGCCACGATAGGGATAAGAACGATTCAGGTTTTGTTTTCCCATGTCAAAGCTATAATTGCTAGTTTTGCTGCATGCATGCAGTGGTTGGTCTTCGGACTAGATTGGAGCGGTGATGAGGGCCTGATTTTCTTGACAAACTTGGTTTGTTTGGGAACCACACAGACAGAGCTAGTGGGATGGCTTTCTTCTCCACAACCCCTGAATAGCACTAGAAGGGAGGTCAGGGCCTGAGGGATTGTGTTGCAAAGAAAGGACTGATTTCCTTGTGTTGGGTGTGTGCAGGTGTCCTAGAAGTCAGGCTAGTTCTAGTGTAGGTCTCTTTAGCTCTTCAATGAGCTCACCAGCTTAGCATTTATCCTTTCCCAGCTCCTGGATGGCCTAATAAACCCAACTGTGTTGGCTTGGCTAATCTGATGTTCTCCTAATAAGCCCAACTGTGTTGGCTTGGCTGAACTAGGTATCCTTGAATGTTTTGTTACCCTTGGCTATGTGTAAGCCTGCTAGTTCCTTATTCCTTGGGGAATCATGCCCAGCTCAGGGGTGGCAGCATTGCTGAGATATTAAAGAGCAAGCGGGCCTATGGTTGGGTGGAACGTTGCAGCGACATAGTTGGTTGCGGGACAAGTTCCTTATAAAATAAGTAATCTTGTCTATTTTACTTCTACGGTTATGTTTACTGTTAATGAATTATGATGAACATGTATATGAATGGATGTTGTTTTTCTTCCGCTGAATATATGTATGATGATGCATCTTAGTATGTTTTATGTTTTTAAGCATTTACTTCAGATTTTATATGTATGTACATGTTCATGGGGCTATTTTCCCGGATGTTGGTATTTAGTAATGTCCTCTTCGCCGGTCAGAGGGTCGGGGATGTTACAGTGTGGTATCAGAGCTATAGGCTGTAGCATGGGCCTAAATGGGACGCAAAGATGCAGTGACAGAGCACTGGTTGCAGCATGGACTTGAATGGGCCATGAAAAATCAGCTAGCAGAGTCAGGTTTCCTTCTGCCTAGCAGAGATCAGACATTTATGACAGAAAACTTTCACAATTTTTTTTTTCTAAGTGCCCGAATTGTTGGCTCATCGAAAAAATTAGTGAGAAGTTCTTCCGATGCAGTGGAAGAGCCAGTCTGAAGGTCACCCGACGAGGGAAAAACAACTTTGGTTTCGAAAAATTCTGTAAGTGTTTGGCCTTCGGTACATCAAAAAACTTAGATAGATGGATCTCTGATGCAGACCCAGTGGCAAAAATTAGTCGATTTGATTGGTGGAAGATAGTTGTTTTCATCACTGATGGTTAGACGAGGGAACCACTGATGAACATAAAAAAGTCTAGTTGTCCGTGCGTCCGCCATTGCGGCTGGCTAGTGGACTATCCTTTCGACGGATAGAGTCCCTGACCACTGATGCCGCAGTGTATAGTTGTTCTGACAGCCGATGCGGCGGAAGATAGAGGAAAATAAATTTGCGGAGATTTTCTAAGTATGGGAATCGTCGGCCGTTGACGAAACTTAGTGGATGAGAGAGCCGCAGTTTCAGCGGAGATCAGCTGAAGGCTGCTGAAACGTCGGCCCAACTTAGTCAAAGAAACACCCAATATTGATTTTTAGCGTCGATGAATACTGGTTGAGTGGATCAGCGAAAATTAGATGAAGGAACCACTGAAACGTCGTCGCCGTTGGAAGAATTTAGCTAATGAAAGAACCGACAAGCTGTAAGAAAAAGAAAATTTTTGGAAAAAATATTCTAAGTATCGGACCCTTGGCTCATCGGGGAACTTAGTCTGATGAAGCTTCGATAAGACCACCGATGATCGACGATGATTAGTTGAGGGAGTAGCCGCAGTGTCGGCGGGAAATAGTTAATGAAACAACCGACGAAGTGTCACAGGAAGAAGAAAAAGAGAATTTTCGCCGATATTTTTCAAGTGTTGAGGCCATCGACGATTGGCACAAGTTAGTGGATAGAGCTTCCGACAGCCGATAAGCTATGGTTTGTGGAACCCATAGTAGGATCAATGCCCGTCGTTGTGGCTGTCTAGAATACTAACCGCCTAATTCCATAACAATTAGTGCTTCCGACCGCCGATCGAAAGGTTACAGTTGATGAGACCGCTGATCGAAAAAGATTAACGGTTGGTGAACCCGCTGTTGTGGCCGCCTAAGAGACTATTCACCCAATGGGTAGTGCATCTGGCCACCAATGCCATAGTGACTAAGGGTTCCGACCGACGATAGGACTATGGCCCACGGAAGACACGGAAATTTCATTGGCCGCCATTACGGAAGTCTAGAGAACTAGCTGGCTCATGCACAGTGCACCCAACCACCGATGCGGCACATAGAGTTGGTTCCCTCGCTGATACGGTAGTGCTTAGAGGATCCGATCGTCGATGTAGTTCAGAAGCTTAGATGGCTGAAGGTCCGAAACGACAAAAAACATTAGTTGTTTGACCACCGATGGACAGCCCTTGGCAACGCCAACGAAATTCAGAAGCGTAGACCACTACAGGTTCGATACGCTAGAGAAAGATAGATGAACAGATTCTCGATGAGCAGCGGAGAAAATTAGTGGTTCTGGCCATCAAAACATCGGAACGTTAGTTGGGATGAGACCGGATCCTGTACAAGGAAATTTGGGTTTTTCAAAGTGGATTTTTCAAGTAGTTTTCAACTGTTTTCAGTGTATTTTTCAGCAGACTGTCAGTAGACTACAGGGATGAACAAGGAAGGAACTTTTGTGTGTTTAAGCAAAACTGTTATTTTATGATTTTCTCCAGGAGAAGGTAAGTAGTTCTGATTTATATCAACATGTGTGCATCTAACAGTTTTTCTATCTAACACGTTTGTAGAATCATAGTCACCTTCAAGTGTAGTAGTCCAGAAATTACAGTTGGTAAGTAAGTGGTGGCTCAGCTATGAGAACCCAGGATGGATATGATGCTCANGAGATGCCATGGGAGAAAATTTCCGTAATGGAAATGATGACATAGAGTCTAATGGAAGGAGATTCCAAGAGACACCGTCAGATGTTGCAGCCACCATGAGAAGCTTGATTAAGGCCCAAGAAGAGCAGCATCAGTTGAATGCTGCCATGTTGCAGATTTTGACAGACTTACAAAGAAATATAGGCTCTTAACGAGGTACAAGAAGACCAGAAGGCAGTAAGAGCAGAAAAAGTAGAAGGAGAAGGACTTCTAGTGGGTCATCTGACTCTGAAGAATCCATCAAGGATACAAGTTCATCTTCTCAAAAAGGGAAAAGAAGAAGACGCCATAGGGATCGCTCTCAGGATGAATTTAAGAAGGCTAAACCCCCTACATTTGATGGTGAGGTAAATACTGGACAAGAGGCTGAAGCTTGGCTTATTGGGATAAAGAAGTACTTTCAAGTGTAGGATTATTCAGGAAATATGAAGGCAAGAGTTGCCATATTCAATTTGAATGGAAGAGCATCCATTTGGTGGGAACACTTCAAGCAAGTAATGAAGATCATTGAAAAGAGACTAAAGTGGAAACAGTTCAAGAAGTATTTCAAGCAAAAATACCTCTCTGACAGGTATTATGATGATAAGATTAAAGAGTTCCATGAGCTGAGATTGGGACAGCAGACCATGGATGAATATGCAAATAAGTTCTTGGAATTGTGGAGGTATGTTCGGTACATCAGAGATGAAAAAGTGAAGGTCCAATGGTTTCTGAGTGGATTGCCTCAGTCTTACAAAGATAGAATTGAGTTTTATGTACCTATAACTCTTGAAGAAGCCATAAGGAAGGCTATGTATTGCTATGATCAAATCAAAAGTAAACTTGACTACCATAAGGCATGGAAGGACAAGAATAATGAGAAATTTAACCAAATAAAGAAAGGTTTCAAACCTTCTAGATTCAGGAATCAGCAGAAGTAGCCATCCCAAGCTACGAGTAATCCAGTTGGAGTGACAGGTGGAAAGCCTAAAGAGTCACAACAAAGTAAAGGTCCACTCAAATGTTGGAAATGTTAAGGACCCCACTTGCGTAGATATTGTCCACTCGAGAATGAAAGTGCAAGACCAACTTATAACATTCAAGAAGTAGAAACAGTGGGTCAAGTAGCAAGGGTAGTCCCTAGAATTTATGCAGCACTGGAGGATCGCCATGCATATTACCAGTCAACTGTGGTTGAACTTGCAGGTAAGATTGTTGAACAATCTATTTCTATTTTGATTGACCCTATTTCTACTCACAGTTACATCACTCCTAGAGTAGTGGGGATTTGTACTTTTAAGAAGGTAAAGCATAGAAAATCTTGGTTAGTTCAGCTAGACACTGGGACTAAGAGAAAGGTGAGTGAAGTGGTAGAGAAATGTCCATTGGTCATGAATGGATTGATCACTTGTGTAGATCTAAATGTCATACCACTTGGTTCTTATGATGTTCTCATTGGAATGGATTGGTTAGAATCTCACAGAGTGAAGCTTGACTGTTACAACAAGACTTTCAAGTGCATGGATGAAGAAGGAAAATCAATAGTTGTGAAAGGTATTTCAAAGGTAATTTCAAAAATGCAGTTGAAAATTTTCTATAGGAAGGGTTGCCAGTGGTATGCAGCTCATATTTTGGAGACAACAGGAGATAAAACTCCTAGGTGGAGGACTATCAAGTGTTACAGAAATTCAAGGATGTGTTTCCTGATGAGATTCTAGGGCTTCCTCCAAAAAAGGACATTGATTTCACAATTGAACTTGTGCCAAGAGCAGCACCAGTGTCCAAGATACCCTACAGGATGAGTACACCAAAGATGCTAGAGTTGAAGATGCAACTACAAGAGTTGTTGGAAAAGAAGTATATACGGCTGAGTGTGTCTCCTTGGGGAGCACCGGTTCTGTTTGTAAAGAAGAAAGATGGTACACTCAGGCTATGTATTGATTACATACAATTAAACAAGGTTACTGTGAATAATAAATATCCATTTCCTAGGATTGATTATTAATCTTTACAGTGATCTAGGAACTCAAGCACAGTCTCATCAAATATTAATGAACAAATAACACATGAAATGGTGTAATCGGACTACGGAATGAGTAGCCGCTCTGTATATTCAATAAATAATTGATAATAACAATACAATGTCATGCTACAAGCATGAATGAATGAGCAATTTGAATCCTCAAGGAGGTCATTTGAATTGAATGAGTGAGTCTAGCTTAACTGACTGTAAACCATAGTCCACACTCAGTTAACCAATGATCAAAACCCTAATTGACTCAACTAAACCCTAACTGAAGCCGAAATGCAATAAATGACTGAGTCTCAACTGAAAGAGATTAGACACATGTCATAGCAAGCCAACCATCAAGTGCTAGCACTTCAATGACTCCAATGAACCCCAATGAGGTTAACTGAAGTTGAAATGAACGTCAAAAGTTGGTGGAGGCGCCCCTTTTAACTCCAGTTCATTAATTAATCATTAAATAATCGATTAAATGAAAGGAGGTGCCTTCACTGACCTATTTAACTAATTGTAACCACTAGTTAGCAATTAGGTACATTAATATCACTCAGATCACCCCTGGAGTGCTCCAATTAGCCTCCCCTAATGTAGGAGAAGGCTAAGTTAGCCTCCTTGGCTGAAGGTAGGTGTGGGTGTGACTGGATGATGAAATTTAATGCTCCACTGATGTCAATTAATGTCAATAATACTTAGGATAGTGGTTTAACTAGGCCAATTTGACCAAAAAGAGTGTGTATGGTGGTAAATGTATCCAACACCCCCCCTTAAGCTATACTCAGGAGGAGTTAGAAAACACAAATGCATAAAAATGCTAGGGCCCTAGCAACTAAGGCCATAGGTCACCCTGTTCAATGATTAAACTGAAACAATGCTAAAAAACAAACTAAGTGAGGAAAAGAGGGAAAACCCAGGGGGAAAAAACCCCCCTCAAGTTGAACACTGAAAGTAGTTGGAATCACCCTGATGAACTCACCCCCAACAGTGAACGGAAGTAAGTGAACTTCTTTTTTGAAAATATCTTGGTAAAGATGTCTGCAATCTGCTCATCAGTCGGGCTGTATTGCAGAATGATGGTCCTGTAATGCACTAGCTCCCTCATGCAGTGCATGTGGATCTCTACATGCTTGGTCCTCTACCTGGTAATTGGATCAGTGGATATCTTAATAGCACTTTTATTGTCACAAAAGAGGACAATGGACAAAGTACTACCAAGATCAAACTCTGAAAGAATTCCTTGCAACCAAACTGCTTGGATGCAAGCATTCACCACTCGTTGATACTCGACCTCTGATGAAGATAGTGCTATGGCAGCCTGCTTTTTGCTTGACCAGCAAATGGGGCTACCACCGAACATGAATACATATCCAGAAGTAGAATTCTGATCAATAGAATCACCCGCCCAATCGAAATCTGTGTATCCAACCATCTCTAGCTCGGAGTCTGCAGCATAGTGAATGCCATAGGTCCTGATTCCTTGAATATACTGGAAGATCCTCTTAGCTGCCTTCCAACAAAGATCATGAGGCTGCTACATGTATCTTGATACAGCATTCATGGCATAGCGAATATTAGTATGAGAATGTGTCAAGTACAACAAGCCACCAATAAGTAGAATGCTACCACCTAAGTTGTACTTAGTGGTTTTTATCAAGTGAGCCCTGTGAATCGGACAGGGCTAACTTGTTCGGACTTCAAAAAGACCTTTGGAAGTACTTTCGGGAAGTGCTTGTTGTACTATATCACATGTTCATACCCCATGAGGGAATTGTAATAAATGTTCTAGCCTGATAGTGTCTATAAAAGACTCAGTCTCTTAGACTTTATTTTTCAATCCGATCAGCCCAGGGTGTTTTTTCCCTTGGTTATTATTGGTTGTTGAACAAACAACTGATAATTTCTGAGTTTTTCACTCCATACCTCCAAAGTTGGGGTGGTCGGCTTGGCATTTAGGCCTATTGAGGTTATTAGAGTCTATGTGTCAATCTATAAACATGCTAGACATCATTTTTGATTCATATGAACATGTCTAAGTCCCCCTAGGTGTTTTTAAATTTTTAATTTTTTTAGTTTTTTCAGTGTTTTTTATTAAAATTTAATTTTTCCAAAACTTAGGCTATTTTTTAATAGTTTAATTGGAAAAATTGATTTTGTAATAAAAGTGGGCCAAATAATCAATTTCAGTCATGTAGGTGCTTATTTTCAAGCTAAGAGCACCATGTAAACCCATGGACCCACTGTTTCCTAGTTTTGAGTGATTTTCCATCACTCAGGTCAGAAAGCCCCAAAAATCAATTATTGATTATTTTAATTAATAAATTGATGAATAATGGAGCAAATCCAAAATCATAAATCAATGGATTCTCAGCCGATTTGATTGAAATCAGTCAGATCTGAAGCAGATTGACTGGATCTGACAAATCCTTGACTGAAGGAGGTGATCAAATCAGATCCAGAGTTGATCTTGAGCATCCTTTATGAGGATTTTTTCCCTCCCTCGGTTGGATGGCCTGTAAATTGTATATATCCAGGCACAACCTCCTCTTCCAAGCTAGTTAGAACTGGGATTGAGGTGTTGTTGCTCTTGTAC